>JAJOOH010012841.1:0-49237 GCA_029582605.1 Solanum gracilifrons
TAAATCATTTCATTAAGGGTAAAAAAGACATTTCATAGGCAAATTGTTACTTAAAATAGAAATGTGTCATTCTTTTTGGGACAGACTAAAAAGGAAAGTGAGTCATATAAATTGGGACAGAGGGAGTAACTAAGTAATTCTTGAATAGTGTTTATACATGTATTGTTAATCTTGTCGTTTAGAAGTCTTTCTAGCGATGTACAACGTTAGAACTCACCTCATTCCTACTTGCCTTACCAGGGGGGTAATGAATGAGAAAAGGATTAAACAACAGAGATTTATTTAAGGATTTGCTGCTATCTAATAGTCTGACTTTAATCAATTGACGTGAGGGTGAATACCCAACTAAGTTGGCACGATGACTAATCTGGGTGAAAATAAGGGTTAGTAAAGCACACACTCATAGATTTACCAAGTCGCGAGTGAAAGTTCCTACTAAGATTACCAATCACGTAGGGATACATAACTTATCGGCCTTGCATGTTAAACACTAGGATATGATTACTATTATTAGGATTACTGCGTTAAGAGCTTGTGGGGAACACATATACCTTAGATTCCATCTCATATTGATATCTCAAACTGTGAATCTTGCATACTTGTTATTTACTGATTCAAATCAACAATTTGTTACTTTAGTTACAAAACCCCCCTATTTACTTTTCTCGAATACAATTTGACTAAAAAGAGATAATTGCGAGTTAAGTTAAAGTCTAAACCATATTCCTCGTGGAACCGACCCCAATCTACAAGTTTGGTTCTTTACTTGATAAGGATCGCTTATGATTCTTTAGGGAGGTGTAATTTGAGCGTATCAAAGTTATATGAAAGTTCTGGCATCGTGGATGAGATGATGTATCATCACGTAGCTCATAGTGATGGTTATCAGTTAGAGAATCTCCCAAATAGGAGTAAAGAGTTTACTATTGTATTTTTATACATTTTGAGTTCTTGCCTATTTTTTACAAAGCTTTATATTTTTCATCTTATTATCATGGCTTTCATATTGATTTGAGTATTCTTGAGTTGTGTTGGGTTGAGTATTCAATAGTTGAGTTGAGTCGAGTTGAGTTGAGACGAGGTGAGTATGTCTTCCTTTATTTTTATTAGTTCAAGCTTATATTTATGTTTCAGAGTTCCCCTTATATTCCCGTACATTCAATGTAATGACACCACTCTGCTTGCATTATTTTATGATGCAGATACATGTGTTCAGGATCATCAACAGGCGTTTCCTTCAGGTCATGTGACATATTAGTCAACTTTGGTGAGCCTTTTTATATTCTAGAGGATTTCACCTTTACTTTAGATTTAGTAGCTTTGAGATGTTGTGGGTCTTGTCTCGATATACTTTTGTAATAGTAGAGGTTTCATGGATAGACAGAGTTGAGGAGTTTTTCAGTATTTACTTTCTTTTGAATTGTTTTACTAACTATGAGGATATCAATAAAGTATTGTTCAGATTTCTTTTTAAAGTTGAGTATTTGATTTTAATGAATTTAATTCAGTTTTAAGCTTATGTATGCTTGAGTTAGTCTTCCTCTTGTAGTCAACCAGGATGAGAGTTCACTTAGGGACCAATAATGGATTTTGAGTGCCAGCCACATCCAGGGTGTAGACTCGGATTGTGACACAAGCACTGAAGGATATTCTATGGAAAGCTGCTATGTCAACTACAAAACCTAAATTCTCCATGTATATGAAATAGGTGGAAAAAATAGATTCAAAAGCCTCTGAATGGTTACTAATAAACCACCCATTCACTGGTCAAGGACTTTTTTCCCCTCTATTCCAAAATGTTATGTATTATTAAACAGTAAGTGAGTCATTGAATAGTGACTTGTACATGTAAGAGAAAAATATGCTTAGACAATGATTGAATCAATAAGAATATATATGATGTTCAGCCTTCAAAAGAACATAGATAAATGATGAAGTATTTCTAGAGAATCTATCCATAAATCATGTTAAAGCTAGAAGAAAATAAGGCTAAAGCGGCTGAATCTATTGCCACTAAATCTGATCAATTCCACTACCAAATTGAGGACATCTATCTTAGACTATTCTCCTTTGATCTTAAATAGAAGACATGTTTTGGTAGGATATGGGACTTAACAGGAATACCTTGTAATCATGTTTTATCAACTATATGGGTTAAGAAGTATGAGCCTGAAATATATGTTCATGAATGCTATACAGTTGATCAGTACATCAAGAGTTATAGTCCATCTATCCTACCAATTGCCGGCTTTGATAAATGACCTAAGACATGTATTGAACCACCATTACCATCAATATAAAAAGCACAACCAGGTAGACCAAGATAACTAAGAAAGAGAGGGATTGCTGAGACAACTCTAAAAGAATCAAATTCTAGAAAGTTTATCTTGTTAAAAGCATCAAGAAAAGGAAGAAAAAAAAGTGTGGATCATGTGAAAAATTAGGGAACCATTGTAGAAAGTGCCCTATTCTTATGGAAAGAATCCACCCTAAAGTTCAACAATAACAAATCCATCAACAAGATCGGAAAGAAAGCCCCTTCTACAGCTAATAATGCAACATAAGTAAGTAGTCAAATAAATTGGTTCTTTCCAGTTATTGTTGTCTACTTAATAATGCAACAAAGTTAGTCAAACCAGTCCAGAATAATGAAACTAATATTCTTTCTATTGTATGATTCAAGCACAATTATAGAGTGTGACATGAATAGTCCAATTCCTTTATAACTGAACAAACTGTCATTACCTTTATTGTTATCTACTATTGTTGTTTGTATCCGACTTACTATCTGACTAATTTTTATTATATATATATATTATTGGTCAATCAACTTAACCAACTAAGGGGACTAGAAGAGAAATTGAGAAGTTCTACTTTCATGCTAGAAGAAATTAGTGAGCATTCCAGAGAGGGTACAATGCAACTCTTCATCGAGAGAATGGTAACACAATACTCTCCAATATCTATATTACAAGAATTACTTTCTCAAAGTAGCAAGAGGGAGGGAAGTGACCCACGGTCCAAGAAGAAAAATGTTTCTTAAATAAAGAAATTAAAAGTAAATCGATGACAATACATACACAAGTTTAGATCTCTAACTTCAAGTTCATGGATAATTGTGGTTTTCCTTTTAAAACTGTATGCAACTTAAATAGTTACCTTTCCATTGTCAATCTTCATAATAGCTCTTCAATAGGTCACGAGAAAGAATTTTTTTGAGTTCCACAACGATAAAATCTATGAAATACGAGATAATCAATTATTGAATTCTCATGAGAACTTGAATTTACTGATTTAAAATTTATGCATCAACTTTAAGTTCACAAAAGATTAGTTTACACAGTTGCTTGTCCATCAATTTAAACATGTATATTATATTTAAGGATAATGTATATTGTAAAATAGTGAAAGGTATAGTAAGACTAAAAATGTTATGTCTAATTAGATAATTTCCTTGATACATATCTCAATTAACAACTCAGAAATCTGAACCAAATATTCCTTCCCTGAGTTTATTTTCTACTATGAGTTGTTTTGTTGCTGAGACAATTACCTCAAATTAAATTAGTGGAAGTTCAATTGGATCTTCTTTCTTTAATTGCCAACCCCAGAAATACTATTATTAAATACTTGGAAATAACGAATAAGCTTCTTAGCTTATATATGGCCAGTAAACACAACTCCCGAATACTAAATTCATCTATAGAGATTATTTCTTGTAGAGAATAAAAAATTTAAGCTCTAATAGAATGATGTACCTTTTATATGATTGAAGTTCAAATGTAAAGTTTGCTATCATTCACTATGGTTGTGATCAACTGGTGCTTCCAACCTTCATTTACATCTACCATTCTTGTCAATACTGACCTGTAGTAGTACTATTTTCCCATCACTGTTGAGCTTGATGCCTTCAAGAGGTTAGAAATTTCCACTACGCCATATTCAAATCCACCATGCACCAACAAATTCTCACTTAATTTTTGTGTCATAATTCTTTCATACATTAGTTCAGTTAGTACTTTTCACCAACAAAATTTAGACAATTGCAGGGCAAAGCAACATATACAATGAGGACCATATAGCCGTTTCCAACTTTTTTGGGACTAACACATGATTTTGTACTTCAGTCATTCCATGTGTTGTATGGTTCGTTTAGTTTATATGAAAATCTACCAGCTATAGTTGGCAAATGGAAGTACATTTTACTATTTGCAAAGCTATTGTACGATCAAAAGCCATTACTTCTTATATCTATAATAGTCCGAGAAACTAAGGTTGCCACTTGATTTCTCCTTCTTCAAAAAGTGAAGCAGACGTGATTAGAAGTGTATTGATCTATATACAAACATTTTTGTCTCATTTCTTTGTTGCGAAACAAAGTTATCCAAATGCTCAAAGTTCTCGTAAGGAGATATCTTTGGACTAGAAAGGCAGAAATTTCACAAAAAGCACTGTTAGCATGGGAAATATTTTGCTATCCAAAGATGGCAGGTGAGTTTAATGTCATTGATATTGCAAAATGGAATCGAGATACCATATGAAAACTACTATGGAATCTTTATCGAAAGGAGGATAGACTTTGGATACACTGCTACTACAATAAGCAAGGATCCATCTAGAATATGACAATTAACCAATCATCATGAATGATCATTATAAGACAAGTAATACAGTAACCAAATGATATTTGAGAAAAATGTGGTCAATTAACAGACCATTGTAAGACAAGTAATGCAGGAAGTGGTGTACAAATATTCCAAGAAAAGACGATTAGTTTGTAAACTAATGGAGGTTAACTTTTATCCCTAGATTTGATGTAAGGATGAAAAGTATGATAGTTTCGAGAAACAACCTGCTTGGTGCTACACCCAATGTAGTATAGTTGAAGTTCTTGCTCATACTTGTAAACAACTTTCCTTAGTAATAAAATTTCCATTTACCAAAAAAAAATATCATTTGAGCTACCATGTACAACTTATTTGTAAGCAAAAGTTGTCAATTTTCTACTAAATGCCTGATTAACTTGTCAAACACACCTCATTCAGTTCTAGGTGCAAACAAACGTTAAGTAGTGTAAAACCTAACAAATGAGTTGGGGTCGAACCCACAAGGAGCGGTACGTGTTCAAATTCAATTAAGAAGTACAAATGTGATCTAACTAGCTATAGGAATAGACATTATCGAAAAAGACATGAAACAAATCAAAAGGGTTGACACGAATGTTAGACGGGGGATTTTGTTTGCAATTATCAACTACAAAGCAGTCACACAAAACTGAAACAACAGTACGGAGAGGAATTCTCGGGATATGATCGATTATGGGCAAATTTCGCTATATGGGTAATTGTAACTACTAGTAAACAACTAAATTTCAGTGAGTAGGCTAGAATATAAGAGAGAGAGCTTTCTCTCGAACAACTACCCCAAATCAAGTGATTTTTTTTTAACATCAACAAGCAAATCAATTAAGAACAACCCACACCTTAATTCATCCACTCTCTCGAGCTAGATGGGTAGGATTGGATTTAGGATTCACTCTCTCGAGCTGAACCCATATCAACCCAATACATACGAACCATTAATCAAAATCCTTAGTTCCAAACCTTCTCTCTCTCGAGCAAGCTAAGAACTCAAAATTAGAACTACATTTGCAACTACGATTCATAAATTAAACATCAGCTAATGACTAAACCCACTTCAATATAGCATTTAAACTAGTAATTAACAATACCCATAACTGATTTAACCCATAATCACATGCTCACACACAAGAATTGGGGTTTTAGCCAAGCATCATAATAAGGTAAAAACAGGTATCAAATCGATTATCTATCAGCTAGATAAGAGTATTCTAGCCCTTACAATGCTCCAAATTGAAGAAAATTAGTAACCCACATGCAAAATCTCCGAATTGAGTCTCAAAAATCCTTCAAGTCTACTAGGAAACTCGAAAACTTCAAAACAAAACTATTCTAAATGTAGCAAGCCCTTCAATTTACAGTTCAAAATCCTAATTATAGTCGCCAAAAATTAGCCACGAAGGGCCATTAGGCGAGGTAAGTCGAGTTCGTTGGGGTGGTTCGGCAAACCGCTATTTGCTCTCTTATATCGCCTTTATGCATTGGCTCTCAACATCCTCAAGTCTTATAACTTTGGGCGATCAGTCTTGTCATCGCGAAATTGATCGGCGATTCGCCGACTGCCCCCTTCCTGTCGCTGAATTGGTTTCTTCCATCAGGGTTGGCACACTGGAACTTTAGGCGGACTGAAGAGCCACTCGGTGAGTTGCCGAGTGGTCTTGGTGATCTGCAGGCTCGCCTTTCTCCACTTCTTCAGCTTGTTTTGTTCCTTTTTGCCTGTTAGTGTCCTTGCTTTGCTCCTTAATCCACATACCTGAAAATCAAGGCTTTAACATCAGTTTATAGCATAAAGTAGGCATTTGAGGACACTAAAACTATCAAAACAAAGCCCCAAATGAGTCCAAATCTAGGACTCATCAATACCCCTAACTTTAAATTTTACTTGTCCTTAAGTAAAACTCAAGATCAGCAGTTCAAAAAGGATGTCTCAAATAGTGTTGCTTAAGACTCAAACACGAATGCACACAACATGGTTCAAATTATTCATACAATGATCAATTGTGCACCTAAAGATTCAAATTGTGATTCACCATTATCAAAGGCGCCCAAGTTCACAATACTTTATTCAAATGCAAGTTCAAGCTCAACAAAGATACTTAAATGCCCTCACAACAAATATGATTCCATATTCACACAAAATTATTCAACAATTTAAAGTTCTGGAATCACATACAACTCTCACACTCACAGAGATGAACACATGCATGACTTCACCTATAGGTTTGCCTTTATTTTCCAATCAGCATTCGTTTCAGCTTACTCAAGATAAGAAAGGTCTTCCCAAGGTTTTTAAGGGGGTTGAGTGTAAATGTATGGTCATTTAGGCTTAGTGGCTTCTACCTTTATGAAGTATGGTCTGAACATCACTTTCATCCTTTTCTTCGACAATTCAAACATGCTCATAATCACCCCATTATTCAATTTCATATGAACTAGCGGATATCCCATTTCTTTTACGATTTTCACTACTTTATTTCATAACTTTCTCATTGTTTTTTTTCTTCTTTATCATTTTATTTTCTCTTTTTTTTTTACATGGAGGGGTTCCATCTTTTTCAAAACCATCACTCAAAGGAGGATTTCTCACACTTCTTGACTTTCCTTCTCTTTTCACCACACCCCCAACTTAGGATTTTTGCCTAAGTTTGCTATTCAAACAAACCATACTCCATGAAAGTTATGGGTGAATCGATAAGAGAGGTCACAATTGTTCAAATTTCTTCCAAGAAAAGGCTAAGGCTCAAGAGGGGTCGAGCAAGGCTCACACATCTCACAAGGCTGGCCACAAAAGAGGTATATTATCAAATTGTTTCACTCTTCAAAATTGTCTCGTAAGATCATTTCAAGTGCTTGCATCACTCAACCAATCGGACCAACGGGGAAAATTCTAAGTTTCATCACAAAATGTTCAAAGTAATCTCATCACACAATGAATTCGTACCAATATCAAACAAGACTCCACACTTTCTAGCTAGTGTGCAATGTTCATCACAAGATACTCATTCGACAACCAGCTAGTCACAACGAGATGCTAAAAGTTCACACATTATCTATGAAACTTCATTTTCCTCATCGTAGCCACATATTCATTTCATTCAATTAAGATTACTATTCAAGTCATCGGTATTGATCACAACCAACACTCAAATTCACACAACAACAACCACAATAACACACAAAAGAGGTGGCAAAATATGGTTCAAAACCATTTTCATTCAAAACAATGGGCCACAAGCTAAAAAAACCAGAAGATCAAGATCAAAACATATATATAAATCGAAAAAATAAGCTCAATATTCACAAAACAAATCAAAATCACAAGAGGTAGGTATGGAAATACCTAACCCCACCCAACAAAAAGAAGCAGTTGTCCTCAAATGCAACTAAAACAACACAAAGTATCACATAATAACACAGAGGGAGTGGAAAAATCATCCTGCCAGGCAAAGCCTGGGTGAAGTCTGCATCTCAGTCGCTCCATCTATCGGGGCATTAGTTCCCGGGGTCACACTCTGAAACTGGGCATCAATGCCCGGTGTCTCATCAGATGTAGCTGCACTGGAGTCTGCCACAGAAATATCCCTCAAGTAGGCCTGTCTAGCTGTCTCAAACATGGCACCCTCTAGATCAGCCAAGTCCTTATAAACAACCTCATCTCTCATATCAAGTTGCTCATCATTTGTCTCGGTCTCGGACTCAACTATAATAATATCAGCCCTAGTATGATCTTTGGTGGTAGCCGGAGGTACCTCATCGCAGCCTGGAATATCAACACTTAGATCATTTGGGATCTCCATCGTCCCAAATAGCGAAGTGAAGTCTGTGGACTTTAGATAGTCCACATCCTTCCTCAACTCAGAAACATCAGCTTTCAAAGTTGTCACCTCAACATTAACACCCTGTGCTATCTCACAAACCTCTACTCTCGCTGTGAGAGCATAAAAAGGAAGCCCTGAGAGGTATTAGTGCAGCAGTAATAGCTCGCTCAATAATCCAAGGTACCTCGACCTCTAGCTGGAAAGCTCGCACATCGGTAAAATTGGCTAGGTGCCCCATCTTAAGAAGCATGGACTGGGTGATCGGAGGTCCAAAGGTAGAAGTGCCAGTAGCAGATCTAACGGGAGGGAGAGCAGAGGAAGTACCCGGAGTGCTAGAACGAACGGAGCTAAAGGTACCTGAAGACGCAGGGGACGAAGTAGACAAGGTTAGTGTATCGATATCAACCTCTAGGGATGTATCCACTGGAATTGCTCTCCTCCTATCAGCCTCGTCCCATGTGTACTCGGCCTCTATGCACCAAATTTCGGTGGAAGATATGGAAGTAACCTTCACATCCCTCTTCTCATCACGAGGATCCCCAGCCCGAAGACACAACTCTGTGATCAGTAATGGAAAGGTAAGGGACGTCTTGCGCTATTTGGCCCTCATGGCCATCTCCTTCTCAATAATTAACCTTAAATTGAGGCTCTTCCTAGCTATCATACTCTCGAGGTAGGCTGCCTTTGTGTGGGGGAGGATAGTTTCGTTATGAGATGGCATGATCAAGCTGCTATAAATCCAAACCAATATATCGCCGCCACATTTAGATCTTTCTTCTCTATAGGCACTCCGGCCTCAATCCACATCGGGGTGGTATCCAAATTAATGGGGCTAGCCAACCCTTTAGGTCATCTAGAGTCTTTGTAATGATAATACTCTGGTACTCGTGCTCAAAGTCTGTAGCCATCTCAAACACGGTGATGATATCATCGCTGTTGCATCTAACTTTCTTCCCTCAGACCATCACAGACTCTACCGGTTTGAAGGCACTGGCCTTCTTCTTCCCTTGGGGTACTAGATCACTAGAAGCAGCATAAAACTCCCGGACCCATATGGGAATATATGGGCCACGGGGCCTGGTGAAGACCTCAAACCTTTGGAACAAGAGAGTGTCCCACACTGCAGGGTGCCTGTCCACTACACCATCCATGGACAGCCTCTTTTCTTCCAAGATGGTCCTCAATCCCTCATCTTTTACCAGTTGAGTAATCGGGGAGGAGGACCCTGAACCTGTGGTGCTGGAACCACTCTCTGTGTTGGAGCTGGTACTGAATCTGAAGCATGAGGGGTCGGCTCCGGAATCCTAAATGTATCATGGCGAGCTTTGGAGCGAAACTCCACTTGCCAGTCCTGTAAAAACTGGTCATCCTCAAGCTCAGTGAATGAAGAATGATAATTAAATGACTCTCCCTTACTACCATAGTTGTGCTCTGGTGTCTCACTTATGGGCACTTTGCCCTTTCCCTTGCCTCCCTTTGGAGGTAACTTCTTGTTGTTTGCACTGGAAACAACTGCTTCCACATTTATCATGATCCCTCATTCCCACTTTCGGGGCTGCATGCAACTCATTCAATTTCATTTTAGCCATATCTGCAAAACACATAGAAAAGTGTTAGACAAAGTCCAAGAAAAGTGGAGACATTTAGTTGCAAAAAGGATTGCCGAACTAGTCGTTAAGTCGCCGAGTAAATTAGGCGAGCCAGATCGGGCTCGCCGAAAGTACCAGCACAAAAATTTTCCAGAGTCAAGATAGGTCGATGATGTTCAAGGGTTCAACCTCAAGCTTCAAAATCAAGACTAAACCTCCCGAATTCAAAATCAAACACAAACACTAATCAATTAAAGGTAGAACAATACGACCCATGCCCTCGGGGTACTCAGACTTCCCCGATTTGGCCAAAATCGATCATTTGACAACTTTTGCCCTTAAGAATGATGCCAAATGCTCCATCATTGGGCATATTATGTCATGTAGCATAATTCGGGGTTACTTAGACTTCACCCCACTAAACCCAACATAATTATACTGCACCCCAACAATTCAAAACCAATTTTAAAAATCAAAACACAGCAATCGGACAATTTTAAGCTTTTAGGCACACATTTCAATCCATTATCGGCAATCCAACAATTTAAACACAATGACAGCAACATCCCAACACAAAATAACCACAAATTACCTATTGCATTTTATTTCAACCACAAAAATAAAGTATGGGGTTTGAAAAACCAACATGTATGCCGAAATTAGAATTTGAATAGCTAGGCGGCAAAGTTCCCAAATTTCGAGCATGCTTTCACACAAAAATGTGGGTAAAAGCAATAAAATATGAAAGGTTAAAAGTTGAGTAAGAGGGTACGATAGCTAGAAACAAGAAAAGATGAAGGATTTTGAAATTTTAAATAGTTTTGCCTTTAAAACCTTTCAGTTTGCGGCACCATCGGCGGAGTAAGTCGTGCTCGCCAACCCAATCGGTGATTCGCCGAGTGGTATTTCCCTCACCGAGGTTTACAGGACCTCCAACAAATATGGGGGTTCAAACAGTAGATGAAGTCGGTCTCGCTGACATGTTCGTCGAGTCACCGATTGAGCATTTAGCCTGCTGAGTTTTTCACAGTACCCCTTAAGGCATGGTGGTTCCAACGGTGGTCCAAGTCGGGACTCGCCGACCTGTTCGGCAGGTCACCGAATAGACTTTTGCTCGCCAAACTACTCATTTTCCAACACTTTTCACCGTTCAACCCGCACAATCAACACCCGTTATTCAAAATCAAAAACTAAAGCATTAAAAACTTGGGTTGCCTCCCAAGAAGTACCTTAGTTAACGTCGTGGCACGACGAGGATACCAAATGAAGCTTTATTTTGGGATTTGCCATTGTGTCACTAGGCAACCCCCCATGTTATCTTGGATTCAAATGAGAAGAAATTTGACCCATTTGGGTCTCCAGCTTATTAATAGAGACTGGGTGAGAGGTCATCGTCTGATTTAGAGTTGAGACATCCTCTTTAATCTCTTCTAACACTTTGTTTGACCCTTCAACTTTGTTGAGAATGCATGAGAGAATATCTTCTATACGGCCACCTTCAGACTCCTTGGGCTTTTGACGCTCATGGGGAGGGACATACATGTCCTTATCACCCTCTCCTTCCTTCCAAGTGGCGTTAGGATCACGCCACTCTCTGTCACGATCTCTCTAGCCCTCATTTGTATTCCAACCTTGATATCCACCCGGTCTTGGGTACCTCCTCCTTGAATGGCTAGGAAGTTCACTTCCTCATTGTACAACGTATCGAATTGTGCTTCATCGGGGTTTACTCCACCAACACCCACAACATTAACACTCTTTGTACCAACACCCATGATATTTTTAGCCAAGATATCTAGCTGGGTCATCATTTTGGCCATGTTTTGGTCTCTCTCTTGATCCTTTTCGATTTGCTCTTTCGTCATTCTAAAATTGAGAGGAGAGACTTCGTCTTCATGAGTGTACCATGCCCTATTGATCTTGGTCATGCAATCAAGGAGTTGAGACGCTACTTCGTAGGGTTGTTGCATTATACCACCGGGAACAAGTTGATCAGCAACTCCTTTGGTCACCGAGTCGAGGCTCCTATAGAAGTATTGCAGCAGCACATTATTTGGAAGTCCATGAGTTGGGCATTGCAGCACCAATTTCCTAAACCTCAGCCACGTCTCGTGGATTGGCTCACCTTCCAAGCATTTAAAACCTTGGATGCTATCTCTAAGTAACATCATTTTTGATGGGGGAAAGAATCTCACTTGGAATACTGTGATGAGCTTATCCCAAGAGGTGATGAAGTCTCTTGATAACTCGCATAACCATTCGGTAGCTTAACCCATCAAAGAGAATGGGAAAAACATGAGACGGACTGATTCTTATGATATGTTCTTAAATGAGAACGGACCAGAAACGTCCATGAAGTTCTGAATATGCTCATTGGGATCCTCATGAGCCAGCCCCCAAAATAATCCTTTCAATTATAGAAGCTGAAGCATTGTGCTAGTGATGTGAAAACAATGTTTCCTTCAGTTGGAGGTAGATGTATTGCACCCACACCACCCAATAGAATTGGGTCATTTACATCATTGAGGTTTCCAACATCGTCTTAGTAGCCCACTTGGCTACCATTACTCCTGTTTGCACTCATCTCTTCCTTTGTTCAACAAAAGCAACACAAAACCAGAAACTAAAGTAAGTAAATTCAACTACAACCAAAGACATCACAATTTAACTTCCCTAAAAGAATTTTAAACAACACCACTCCCTAGCAGCGGCGCCATTTTTTATTAACGTGTCAAACACACCTCATCCAATTCTAGGTGCAAACGATCGTAAAGCAGTGTAAAACCTAACAAATGAGTTGGGGTCGAACCGATATGGAACGGTACGTGTTCAAATTCAATTAAGAAGTACAAATGTGATCTGACTAGCTATAGGAATAGACATTATCGAAAGAAACATGAATCAAACCAAAAGGGTTGACATAAATGTCAGATGGGGGATTTTGTTTGCAATTATCATCCAAAAAGAAGTCACACAAAACTGAAACAATAATACAGAGAGGAATTCTTGGAATGTGATCGATTATGGGCAAATTTTGCTATATGGGTAATTGTAACTACTAGTAAACAACTAAATTCCAGTGAGTAGGCTACACTATAAAGGATATATCTTTCTCTCGAACAACTACCCCACATTAGGTGATTTCTTTTGAACATCAACAAGCGAAGCAATTAAGAAAAACCCACACCTAATCCTTCCACTCTCTCGAGCTAGATGAGTAGGATTGGGTTTAGGATTCACTCTCTCGAGCTGGACCCATATCAACCCAATACATACAAACCATTAATCAAAAACCTTAGTTCCAAAGCTTCTCTCTCGAGCAAGCTAAGAACACAAAATTAGAACTGCATTTACAACTACAATTCATAAATTAAACCTCAGCTTATGATTAAACCCACTTCAATATAGAATTAAAACTAGTAATTAACAATACCCATAAACTAATTCAACCCATAATCACACCCCAAGAATTGGGGTTTTAGCCAAGAATCATAATAAGGTAAAAACTATTACCAAATCGATTATCCATCAACTAGTAAGAGTATTCAAGCCTTTACAATGCTCCAAATTGAAGAAAATTAGTAACCACTTGCAAAATCTCCGAATTGTGTCTCAAAAAGCCTTCAAGTCTACTGGAAAACTCTGAAACTTCAAAAGAAAACTATTCTAAATGGTAGCAAGCCCCTCAATTTACCGTTCAAAATCCTATTTATAGTCACCAAAAAATAGCCACGAAAGGCCATTAGGCGAGGTAAGTCGGGTTCCCCGAGTGGTTCGGCGAACCGCCCTTTGCTCTCTTTTATCGCCTTTATGCATTGTCTCTCAGCATCCTCAAGTCCTGTAACTTTGGGCGATCAATCTTGTCATAGAGGAACTGTTGGGCAATTCGCCGACTGCCCATTTCCTGTTGCCAACTTGGCTTCTTCCCTCAGGGCTAGCACACTAGAACTTTAGGCGGACTGTCACTCAGCAATTCACTGAGTGGTCTTCGCGATCAGCAGGCTCGCCTTTCTCCACATACCTGAAAATCAAGGCTTTAACATCAATTTTTAGAACAAATTAGGAATTTGAGGACACTAAAACTATCAAAACAAAACCCAAAATGAGTCCAAATCTAGGACTCATCAATGCCTCTAAAAGTGAGAGAGTATTTCCATTATATAGAGAGCATGGATATTACACATCACTAAAGATATATCATTTCTATCCCTAAAGATCATTTATTCCATCTCTTCAAATTTCCTATTCAATCCCTCCAAATCTGCTTTGCTATCCCTCCAAATCAGCTATTCTATCACAATATTTATTCCTGTGATTCTACAACCAATCTATATGATCATACTAAATTTTATCACTATATAATTACATTAATATATACAATTATTTAGCTATCAAACATTCTAAACACCCCCCCCCCAAATTGATGTTGATGGATCAAGAAGCATCAATTTGCCTACTAGAAACTGATGGCGTTGTCGTGCAATGGATTTTTTAAATGCATCAACTATTTAATGATCACTGGACATGTGTGGAAGAATAATGACACCTTTATCTATAACTTCTCATATATATGGACAATCTACTTCGATGTGTTTGGTCCTCTCATGAAAAACACGATTAGTAACAATCTGAATAACACTTTTATTGTCAGCGTGGTGGGGATTAGTATGACATTCAGGAAATCAATTATCATCAGGTAATCCACGAAGCCATACAAGCTCAGAGAAAGCAGTAGACATGGATTGATATTCAGACTCTCTTGAAGATTTTGACACATGATTTTTCTTTTTACTCTTTCAAGATATCAACGACTCTCCAAGAAACATGCACCAACCAGTGACTGAACGACGAGTATCAGGATATCTCGCCCATTCAGCATCACTAAAAGCATTAAGATAAATAGGAGAACCACTTGGAAAGAACAATCCATGAGTAGATGTTCCTAGAAAATACCGAATGAAGCGACAAACAACCATCAAGTGGAGATGACGGGGAGCTTGCATAAATTGACTAACTTGTTGAACTGCAAAAGAGATATCATGCCGAGTAACAGTAAGGTAATTTAGACTACCAAATAATTATCGAAATATAGTTGGATCATGAAGAATATTGTTTTTCTCACGATGATACTTCACATTCAATTCCAATGGAATATCTACAGAGGAGGAGACTTGAAGACCAGCCAAAGAAATTAGATCCTCAGTATATTTCTTTTGGTTTAGAAACACACATGAAGCATCATTATGAATTTCCAAACCCAAGAAATATGTTAAAGTACCAAGATCTTTCATATGAAAAAAAAATTTTAAGATGTTGTTTGAGGCTAGTGATAATAATGCCATCAACATACACCAAAAGAAGAAACCAACCGGTAGATGTTTTTTGAAAAAACAAAGATGAGTCATATTTGCTCTGCTCAAAAAGAAATAGAAAAGTTGACCGAAACTTATCAAACCAAGCTCTTGGAGCTTGTTTTAATCCATACGAAGACCACTTCAACTTTCATACATCTGATGTAGGGGATGCGAACAAACCAGGTGGAGGTTTCATATAAATATCTTCATTAAGATCACCATGGAGAAAAGCCTTTTTGACATCCATTTGATAAAGAGACCAGTTTTGTGAAGAAGCATTGACAATAATAGTGTACAGCGTAGTCATTTTTTTCTTTGAGTGCTAGAGTCTCCTTAGAGTCTACCCCTTACTCTTGTCTCTTACCGAGAACAACCAATCGAGCTTTGTACCGATCAAGAGGTCCATAAGAATGAAGTTTGATTGTAATAAACCCATTTACATACAATAGGTTGGACATTTGGAGGACATAAAACAATGTCCCATGTGTCATATTTTTCAAGAGCCAAAAGTTCTTCCTAGTTTCTGCTAACATTCATGTTTTGAAGCTTGTGAGTAACAAGTTTGAACAGAATGTTGGATAAAGTAGAATAACATTCATACGAATTGGGAGTATGAGATACTCTGGTAGATCGCCAAGTAGGCTCAAGAAGACCAGTTCTTGAAGAATTCTCACATTCTAGTTGTGGTGCAGTTTCAGGTTGCGGATCAGTGATGGGATAGGAAGAAGTTGGCCGACGTCGTTCATACACAAATCCAGTTTTGAACCTCTTAAAAGAAGTTGATAAATCCTCAAAAGTAGGAAGAATAGAATAAGAAAAAAATGAATCTACAATAATAGGAAAGAAATACTGATTCTAAAAAATAACATTTCTAGAAACACGAAATTTGTGAGAACATGGATCATAACAAATAAAACCTTTTTGTGAAGTACTATAACCCGTAAAAGCACATTTAGTAGACTGTACAGAAAGTTTATTGCACTGTGAAGGAGGCAAATAAACAAAATAAACACAACCAAATAAATGAAAATCACTATAGTTAGCATTTTGGTGATAAAGACAAAAATATGAAGACTCAAGATTTAGCACTTTATATGGAATTTTATTAATTAAATAGACACCAAAAACAAAGCTTCCACCCAGTATTTAGATGGTATAGAGGACTCAAGCAATAACGTACGAGTGACATTTAAAAGATGGCAAATTTTACGTTCAGCAACTCAATTTTGTTGTGGCGTATATGGGCAAGAGCGTTGTGAGACAATTTCTTTGTCAAGCAAAAAAATTTTGAATTCATAAGACATATATTCTCCACCAGAATAAGGTCTTAATAATTTGATGCACGTAGAAAATTGAGTCTCAATGTAAGCCAAAAATGTCCTGAATATAGAAAATACCTTAGATTTGGAACGCAGAAATACACCAAGTAAAACGACTATAATCATCTATGAATGTCACAAAGTATTTGAAATGAGCATGAGAAATAATTGGTGAAATGCCCCAAACATCACTATAAATGACATCAAAATACTTTGTAGCACGACTATCTAAATTAGGAAAAGGTATAGTTTTACTTTTGCTAATTTACAAGTAGAACAATCAATGGAAGCAGCTGAAAATTGATTTTTATTTCCCAATATACGAGAAATTGATCAATGAGATAACACAACATAATTTGGATGTCCTAGACGCTTATGCCAAACCTTAGTCTTACTAGCAGTAGAAGTACAAGAAAAAGATAGAACAGGAGCAATGGAAAAGTGTATAGGAGATAATCATCCAACTTTAAGCACCTTCGCGATTATCGTCCCGAACACTTAATCCTACACAAGACAATAATTACGAGAAAATTTCACATCACAATTGTTATCTACCAATTGTCCAACTGAAATAAGACTAGTTGAGAGCTTTGGTGAAAGAAAAGCATTCTTGAAAGTTGGAGTAATGTCCCCAACCTTGGTAATGGATAAATTACTACCATTGGCAATTTGTATTTGTGATGGACGTTGATACTAATAAATATTTTTTAGGATGCTCGTTGAGTTGGTCATATGATTGGAAGCACCTGAATCAACAATCCAAAAATTAGATGTAACATCATTACCTTGTAATCCCAATGTTGAAAAGGCTGACACAATCATTTGTTGTACCATTTCAGAAGTAAGAACTTGTCTTGAAGATGAGTTATCAATAGTGGAACCATTTATCCCATCTCGAAAAGCATCGACCCTAGGATTTTGAGGGCGCATCGGACACTCTTTCATAATGTGTCCTTATTGTTTATAGTAATTACAGAACCTTTTGCTACAATTGTTAACAATATGACAATATTCCTTGCAACTATAGCATTGAAAACTAGTCATATCCCAACCCTTTCCTTTACCTTGAGCAGAAAAATAAAACAGTGACATCATTTTCTTTCTTGAAAGCATTTTATGTGACAAGAAGTTGCTCTTCACGAAGTAATTCCTTAATAAAAACATCCAAAAAGGGAAACGGCTGATAAATCATCAAGTTAGAGCGAACACTCTGAAATTCGGAGCGTAATTTCATCAAAATAATGGTCTCGCTTGCTTTTCTAATAAACTGCTTGAATCCCAGATAGAGATTCAATAGGTATTTTGGCATCGACAATATCTGTAAATTCAGCCCAAACGTTCTAAAATCCAAAAGAATAATTCAGAACAGAAAGACCTCCTTGAGAGTAATTAGCAATTTCATATTCCAACTAAAAGCATTTTGTAACACCACAAAAACCAGAATTAGAAAATGCAGCAGAAAATCACCTGAACTAGGAAACCAGTGCAGGGTTCACGAACCATGGGACGGACCACGGTTCATTGACCTGCCCGTGGACTCAGCACCAGCCAGAAGTGGTGGATCACGGGACCCTTCACGGGCCATAGACCACCTCACAGGTCGTACTGACACTCGTGAAAGCTAGGAAGAGTCAACCAGGCTCAGACGTCAAACCGCAGGACTATTCACGGGCCGTGGTCCTGACAACTAACCGTGGTGGTGCCCGTGGAAGCCCTCCCCAACATCAGCTCAGGAAAATATATAAGTGTCGACCCATGGACCGTAGGTCAAACCACAAGTCGTGGTCCAGGTCCGTGGATTAGACCTCTTGACAGCCTCTTTTTAAAGACAGTCCTACGTTGACAGGACGGACCATGGGTCAGTCCACGGACCGTGAGTCAGCCCATGGTATGCTGCGTTAGATTTTTAAGTAGGGTCATTTTGGTTTTTTCCCCTATCCGTTGGACACATAAACTACGTCGTTTAACCCCTAAACTACTTCATTTTTGTCACTTTAAGCCTAGTAATTGATTTAACGTTTCAAGCACACCTCATCCAATTCTAGGTGTCAACGATCGGAAATCAATATAAAACCTAACTAAATGAGTTGAGGTCGAATCCCACAGGGAGTGGTACATGTTTAAAATTCAATTAGGAAGTATAAATGTGGTCAAATCAGCCATAGGAATAAAAATTATCGAATAAGGACATCATTCAAATTAAGAGCTCGACCCAGCTCGACAAACTGCCCAACGTGCCAATTTTCAACCCTGTTTCCAAAAATCAAACCCGCAACCCCTGAAATCAAAAATCAAACAATATACTTATGCAATTAGAATAAGACCTATATGACACATGCCACTTGGGTACTCAGACTTCTCCTAGTTTGGCAAAAATTGGCCATTTGACGACCTTTTCCCTTAAGAATGACGTCAAACGCTCCATCATCGGGCAAAGTACATCATTTAGCACAATTGGGGGTTACTCAGACTTCACCCCTCTAGACCCAACAAAAATTTACTGCAACCCAACAGTTTATGATCAATTTTAAAGCACACAATTTGAAGAATCATCATTTTAAGCAATTTAAGCACATTTACGAAACTAAAGTAGGTAAACTAGCACAACAACTACGATTTTAGTACAGGTCTAGCACACATCAACAAGATTTAAACAATTGCATTCAAGTTCAACCACTATTCAACAGTTTAGGGTTCGGAAAACTAACCTTAATGTCGAAATAAGAGTTTGAAATGCTAGGCAGCAAAGAAATGCAACTTCAAGCAAGAGATCAACGAACAAAAAGCGATAAAAACAGTAAAAGATCAAAAAATCTAGAGTGTGGTGCAAGTGTACAAGGCTAAAATTGAGGGACTATGAAAGATTTTAAAATTTTAAACCTTTGGCCTTTTAAAACCTTTCAGTTAGAGGTCCATTCGGCGGTATTAGTTGTACTCGTTGAACCACTCGCCGATGTACCAAGTGGTAACTTACCTCACTGAGTTTTACAGGACCTCCAGTTGATTTGGGGTCAAAACGGTGGACAAAGTTGGGCTTGCCGACCTGTTCGGCGAGTCGCCGATTCATCCATGGGCCCACCAAGTTTTATAGACTCTCACTTGTGATTTTGTAAGTCCAACTGTGGTCCAAGTCAGGCTTGCCGACCTCTTCGGCGAGTCATGGACTGGACTCCTGGCTCGTCAACCGGAATTTTTCAAACACACTCCACCTTTCAACCTGCACAATCAACACCCGTTATTCCAAAAACAAACATAAAGCATTAAAAACTTAGGTTGCCTCCCAAGAAGCGCCTTAGTTAATATTGTGGAACGACGGAAGTACCCGTTCAAACTTCATTCTTGGGGTTTAGCATAATATCACTAAGAAATCCCCCTTGATGCCTTGGATTAAAATGCGAAGATATCTGACCTATTTGGGTCCCCAACTACTTGATAGAGATGGAGTGAGAGGTCACCATCTGGTTGATAGTCGATACATCTTCCTTCATTTCCTTCAAAAATTTATCGGACCCTTCAACCCTGTTGAGAATACGCGAGAGCATATCCTCAGTCCGGCCACCCTTAGAATTTTTGGGCTTTTGACTCTCGTGGGGAGGAGCATGCCTATCCTTCTCCCCTTCTCTTTCCTTTCAAGTGGTGTTACAATCACGCAACTCTCTATGATGGCCTCTCCAGCCCTCATCTCTATTCCAACCTTAATTACCACCTAGCCTTGAGTAGTTTGCATGATAACCTCCTCCATGGTTGTCTAGGAAGTTCAGTTTCTCATTTTACAACACTTCAAATTTGGCCTCTTAGGGGTTTACACCACCAACACTGACATCATTAACACTCTTAGTACCAGCACCCATGACGTTCTTGGCTAAAATTTTCAACTGCATCATCATCATTGCCATATTTTAGTCTCTCTCTTGATCTTTTTCAATTTGTTCCTTTCTCAATTTATAAGTAAAAGGAGAGACCTGATCTTCACGGGTGAACCATGCCCGATTAATATTGGTCATGGCATCAAGGAGCTAGGCTGCTATCACATAAGGTTGTTGCGTTAAACCTCCCAGAGAAAGTTGATCAGCCAGTCCCTTGTTCACCGAATGAAGGCTTCTATAGAAGTATTGCAGTAGTACATTATCGAGCAATCCATAAGTTTGGCATTGGAGCACCATCTTCTTAAACCATAGCCAAGTCTCATGGATTGGCTCACCCTCCAAACGCTTGAAGCTTTGAATGTTGTCCCGAAGAGTCATCATCTTCAAAGGAGGGAAAAATCGCACTGGGAATGTGGTAATGAGCTCTTCCCACGAAGTGATAGAATATCTTGGCAACTCAGTCAACCACTTACATGCTTCTCCCATTAGAAAAATGGGCACAACCTCAATCAGACTGATTCTTGAGATTTGTTTTTAAATGAGAACGGTCCACAAACATCAATAAAGTTCCTTAAATTTTCATGAGGATCCTCATGAGCTAGCCCACTAAACAAATCCTTCATTTATAAGAGCCGCAACATCGTGCTTGTAATGTGGAACAAAGCGTTCTCTTCAGCTGGAGGCAAATGAATGGAACCAACTCAACCCATTTGGTTAGGGTCAATGACAATGGGTTCATTGACATCGTTGACATTCCCAATGTCATTTTAGTGGCCCACCTAGCTACCATTGCTACCATTTATGCTTATTTCCTCTGTTTTAACAAGCAACACGAAAACCAAAACTAAATGTAAGTAGTTTCAACTATAACTAAAAAGAGCACAATTCAACTTCGCCAAAAGAATTTCAAACAACACAACTCCCCGGCAGCGGCGCCATTTTGATTTAACGTTTCAAGCACACCTCATCCAATTCTAGGTGCCAACGATCGTAAATCAGTATAAAACCCAACTAAATGAGTTGGGGTCGAATCTCACAGGAAGCGGTACATGTTTTAGATTCGATTGGGAAGTATAAATATGGTCAAATCACCCATAGGAATTAAAATTAGAGAATAAAGACATCATTCAAATTAAGGGGTGACACGAATGTCAAATGGGGGGTTTTGGTTTTGCATTATAAACTACAAACAGTCAAAAATAATAAGAATTAACAATAATGAGACAAGTTCTTGGGAAGTGATCGATTATAGGCATATATAGACATATGGGTAATTGAAACTATTAATAAATGGCTAGATATCAGTGAGTAGGCTAGGCTATAAAAGATGTAATTTTTTCTCGAACAATTACCCCGAATCAGGTTATTTCTTTCGAACATCGACAAGCAATACAATTAAGAGCAACCCACACCTTAATCTATTCACTCTCTCGAGCTGAATGTATGGGATTGGGTTTACGATTCATTCTCTCGAGCTAAACCCAGGTCAACCCAATACCCACAAACCATCAATCAATAATTTTAGTTCTAAAACCTCTCTCTCGAGCAAGCAAATAACACAAACATAGAACTACATTTTCAACTACAATTCTTAAATTAAACCACAATTAATGATTAAACTCACTTTTAAACAACAGTTAAACTAACAATTAGCAATACCCATAAACTAAATCTGCCCATAATCACATGATCACGCCCCAACACCGACAATATTAACACTCGTAGTAATAGCACCCATGACGTTCTTGGTGAAAATGTCCAACTGGGTCATCATCTTTGCCATGTTTTAGTCTCTCTCTTGATCTTTTTCAATCTGTTCCTTCGTCAATTTGTAAGTAAAAGGAAAGACCTGATCTTCACGGGTGTACCATGCCCAGTTAATCTTGGTCATGCCATCAAGGAGCTGGGCTCCTATCACATAAGGTTGTTGCATTAAACCTCACGGAGAAAGTATATGAGCCACTCCCTTGTTCACCGAATCGAGGCTTCTGTAGAAGTATTGTAGTAGTACATTATCGGGAAATCCATGAGTTGGGCATTGCCGCACCATCTTCTTAAACCATAGCCAAGTCTCATGGATTGGCTTACCCTCCAAATGCTTGAAGCTTTGAATGTTGTCCCGAAGTGTCATCATCTTCGAAGGAGGTAAAAATCGCACTTGGAATGCAGTAATGAGCTCTTCCCACGAAGTTATAGAATCTCTTCGCAACTCAGCAAACCACTTGCATGCTTCTCCCATTGGAGAAAATTGGAACAACCACAGCCGGACCGATTCTTGAGATATGTTCTTAAATGAGAACGGTCCACAAACATCGACAAAGTTCCATATATATTCATGAGGATCCTCATGAGCCAACCCACCAAACAAACACTTCAGCTGTAGGAGCTGCAACATAGTGCTTGTAATGTGGAACACAGTGTTCCCTTCAACTGGAGGCAAAAGAATGACACCAACTCCACCCATTTGGTTAGGGTCATTGACATTGGGTTCATTGACATTGTTGAGATTCCCGATATCATCTTAGTGGCCCACCTGGCTACCATTTATGCTCATTTCCTCTATTTTAACAAGCAACACAAAAACCAAAACTAAAAGTAAGTAGATTCAACTATAACTAAAAAGAACACAATTCAACTTCACCAAAAGAATTTCAAACAACATCACTCCCCGACAGCGGCGCCATTTTAATGTAACGTTTCAAGCACACCTCATCCAATTCTAGGTGTCAATGATCGTAAATCAGTATAAAACCTAACTTAATGAGTTGGGGTCGAATCCCATCGGGAGCGGTACATTATTAGATTCGATTGGGAAGTATAAATGTGGTCAAATCAGCAATTGGAATAAAAATTATCAAATCAAGACATCATTCAAATTAAGGGGTGACACGAATGTCAAACGGGGGGTTTTATTTTTGGACTATAAACTACAAACAGTCACAAATACTAAGAATTAACAATAATGAGACGGGTTCTTGGAATGTGATCGATTATAGGCAGATATAGGCATATGGGTAATTGAAACTATTAGTAAATAGCTAGATAGTAGTGCGTAGGCTAGGCTATAAGGGAGGTAATTTTCTCTCGAACAATTAAGAACAGCCCTTACCTTAATCCATTCACTCTCTCGAGATGAATGTGCGGGATTAGGTTTAGGATTCACTCTCTCGAGCTAAACCTAGGTTAACCCAGTACCCACAAACCATCGATCAATAATTTTAGTTCTAAAACCTCTCTCTCGAGCAAGCCAACAAGACAAATGTAGAACTGCATTTGCAACTACAATTCTTAAATTAAACCATAATTAATTATTAAACTCACTTTTAAACAATATTTAAACTAACAATTAGCAATACCCATAAACTAAATCTGCCCATAATCACATGATCACACCCCCAAGAATTGGGATTTTAGCTAGACATTATAAAAAGGTAAAAATTGTTACCAAATTGATTATCCATCAACTGGGTAAGAGTGAATTCGTCTTTACAATGCTCCAATTTGATGAATCTCAAAAGTGAATTTCTTCAATCCTTCAAAGCTAAAGAAAACTCTAGAGAGAATATGTCTCCAGACACTCAAAACTCAATAATTATTTGGATAAAGAGTCTAAAACATACTAAACTAAATGTTCAAAAACGTATTTACATTCACCAAAAATAAGCTACGAAAACCCATTTGGCGAAGTAAGTCAGACTCGCTGATTCACTCGGCAATCCGCTCTTTAGTCTCTTCCATCACCATTTAGCTTTGGCATTCAGCATCCTCAAGGTCTGTAACTTTGGGTGATCTACCTTGGCTTCGCGGAATCATTCGGCGATCCGCCGACTACTCTTTTTCTTTGCCAACTTGGTTCTTTTCTTCAGAGCTTCGCTCACTGGAACTTTAAGCGGTGAGCTGAGCCACTCGGCAACGCGCTGAGTGCTCTTGGTGATTCTCAGGCTCGCCCTTCTTTGTTTCTTCAACTTGTTTTGTTCCTTTTTGTCTGTTAGTGTCCTTACTTTGTTCCTCAATCCGTATACCTGAAAATCAAGGATTTAACATCAGTTATTGGCACAAATTAAGTATTTGAAGACTCTAAATCTATATAAACAAAGCCCTAAATGAGTCCAAATCTTTGACTCATTAGTAACTTAATTAGAACTTACCCTAAACAATCATTCACCAAAATCAAGCGAAACTTAGAGCAAAAGACAGAGAAAGTCGAACAGCCCTCCAGGAAAATGCAATAAGGTTTTCATCAGTTCCAGTCTCGAAATTGAAAAAATTCTCCGTGAATTTCGTCACCAGGTATGTGGGATTTCACTAGTGGGTTCCTTTCACCCATTAGGTCCATAGAATTCAGTCAGATTCGTGATTCCCTCCATATTATCTAGACCTAGGACTTCTAGAATTTCAGCAAATTACTATGATGTATTTATTGTAACGTTCTTAATCAGATTATCATGTCCTAGTATCGTTTTTGCGTAAAGTCTTGCATAAACTTAGAACCCTAGTTATGTAGTTCTTTTAATTCATGAAATACATTAGCTAGGACAGAAACACATATATACATGCTTCAGTTTTTGAATGTTTCATTATCAGAAATAAATGTTGCATTTTTAGATTTGCATGTTAGATTATTGAGATATCCAGTTTACTTCAATTATGTTATAAATTTCACTTATTCAGTTGGGAGTAGTCTTTATACCAAGTTGGACTAGGGTCATTCACCTACAAATCCCAGAACTACGTCCCCCGTAGGTTATAAGTCCCCTTTGTGGGCATCAGTTTAGTGATCACGCCATCCATGCCTCCATACCTCTGGCAGGGTGTATTGGTTCTTCTCGATGAGGCGTATACATCGGACTCCAAATTTAGCTCACATGGTTTTATGCCTGTTATTAGTATCTCCCACAGTCAGATTCTAGTGTATTGACCATGTTATCAGTTACAGTTCAGTATTCAGATTCAGCATATTATAAACTTAGTCATTGCATTCAGTTAGTTCATGTTCATCTTATATAATTGCTTTACCACTTGTTTAGTTATGTGTATTGTTCAGCTATATTCTATCATGCATGCTCAGTAGCTTTCAAGTACTGACGCATACTCTGCGCTACATCTTCTCGTGATGTAGGTTCAGGTCCTCAGCATTCATATCACTCATAGATCATTTCTTGATCTCCAATTCAGCAGCATCAGTAGTGAGTCCTCATTCTTCAAGGACGATTGACATGATTATCTTTCTACTTTCAGTCTTTAGTTTCAGTTTTTGCTAGATTTAGCTTGGGCATGTCCTAGCATCTCTAGTCAGTAGAGGCTTTTATTCAGACATAGTACTAAATTCAATTTTAGTTTTGAGTTTGATCCTTAGTTGTTATTAAACTCATAGTCTTTTATATATTCAGATTTGTATGGGGTATTCCCTACTTTTAGTTATCACTGCTTGAGCTTTCACATAGTATATTGATTCAGTAATCTTCTAGTATGCTTATGATTTACTAGCTCAGGGTTAACTTGGGGTTACTCATGATTCTAGGTCCCGAGTCCGCGTCTTCGGGGTAGCTTCGGGGCATGACAAACTTGGTATCAGAGCATTGGGTTCAAGATTCCTAGGATGTCTGAAATCCGCACTAAGTAGAGTCTTTTTCATGGGTGTGAAATGCACCACATCTAATGAGAGGGAGGCTATGAAGTGTTTTAAGAAAAACTTCACTTTCTTGTTATTCTTATCGTGTGTTGGTATGATCTCTCTTTCTAATCCATCGTTATGCATTTTCAGATCATGCCTCCTCGTAAAGCTTACGCAAGGAATGCTAATGCACGCAATGCTAACGTAGCTCCTCCAGTCCCATATCAGGAAGTTTTGAATGCTGAGTTTTGGAACGCCATGCAGCTTTTGGCTCGGAGTGTGACCAACCAGAACAACCATCAAGTTCCAGTTCCTACAAATGCTAGTGGTAGATCAGTGGCAGCCAGGGTTCATTATTTTGTTAGTATGAATTCGCCTGAGTTTTTAGGGTCGCAAGTTGGTGAGGATCCCCAAAACTTCGTAGATGAGGTCAAGAAGATCTTTGGAGTGATGCAAGTGACTGGAAATGATAGGGTAAAGTTGGCATCCTACCAGCTCAAGGATGTAGCTCACATCTGGTTTACTCAATGGAAGGAAAACAAGCGAACAGATTCCGCTCCTGTGACTTGGGAGTGTTTTTCTGGAACTTATCTAGACAGGTTATTTCTGAGAGAGTTGAGAGAGGCAAAATCTCAAGAGTTCATGAATTTGAGGAAAGGTTCGATGACCATCCAAGAGTATGGACTTAAGTTCACCCAGCTCTCCAGGTATGCTCCTCATATGGATGCCGATTCCAAGGCTCATATGAGTAAGTTTATATTTGGGGTATTTGACTTGGTGAGAACAGAGTGTAGAAATGCTATGTTGCTGGAAGATATGAACATCTCTAGGATCATAACCCATGCTCAGGAGGTTGAGGGAGACAAGCTTAGGGAACAGTCTAAGGAGAACAAAAAGGCTAGAACAGGCAACTATGAGTATTTTCAACAGAAATTGGGTGGTGGAAATCGCTCGCAGTTTCATCAGAAATCTTCGACTCCAGCACCTTTATCAGCTAGTGCTCCTTCCTCCAGGTTTTGACAGGATTAGAAAGGAAGGCCATCAGGCTCTAGGTCTCAGGGGAATGTTTTAGGCACCAGACCTAACCAACTTGTCCAAAGTATGGTCAGAACCATCCGGGCGAGCGTCTTACAAGGAAGGAAGGATATTTTGGGTGTGGTCAGTCTGATCACATGTTGAGAGTTTGTCCTTCTTCTAAATAGGGTCAAGGAGGCAATAATGGTAGTGCTTAGTCTACAACTTCAGCAGCACCAACATGTCGCCTGACTCAGTAGGGTAACTCATCTAGTACAGGTGGCGGACAATGCCAAAACAAGTTGTATGCTCTTCAAGCTCGCTAGGATTAGGAAGATTCTCTTTATTTGGTCACTGGTACGTGACGAGTCTTTAACTTAGATGTTTATGCCTTGTTAGATCCAGGGGCAACTCTTTCCTTTGTAACTCCTTATATAGCAGTTAATTTCAGAACCCTTCTCAGTCTCTACCCTAGTTGGTGACCCAATTATAGCTAGATAGGTATACAGAAATTTCCCTACCACAGTCTCTCAAAATGTCACCTCAGCAGATCTTATAGAGTTAGAAATGGTAAACTTTTATATCATTCTAGGCATGGATTGGTTACATTCTTGTTATGCCTAAGTCGATTGTAGAATTAGGATCATTCGTTTTCAGTTTCCAAATGAACTAATCTTAGAATGGAAGGTTATATTTATCATTTAGTTCGGGTTAAGGACTCAAGCTCTTAAACCCCAAGTCTTGAGTCAGTTCTAGTAGTTAATGAGTTCCTAGATGTGTTTCTAGAAGATCTTCTCGGAGTTCCTCCAGGAAAGGAAATCGACTTTGGAATTAATCTCCTTCCAGATACCCAACCCATTTCTATTCCTTCTTACAGCATCTAGCTGAGCTTAAGGAATTGAAGAAATAGTTGGAAGACCTTCTATATAAAGGCTTCATCAGACCCAGTATTTCTCCATGGGGTGCACCATTGTTGTTCGTGAAAAAGAAAGATGGCTCTCTCAGAATGTGCATTGACTATCGGCAGTTGAACAAAGTCACAATCAAGAATAAGTACCATTTCCCCAGGATTGATGACTTATTTGACCAACTCCAGGGTGCTAGTCATTTCTCGAAGATAGACCTCAGATTCGGTTATCATCAGCCCAGAGTCAGAGATAATGACATTCCAAAAACATCCTTCAGAAGAGTATGGTCGTTAGGAATTTGAAGTTATGTCATTTGGACTTACCAATGATCCTGCAGCTTTCATGGATTTTATTAACAGGGGGTTCAAGCAGTAGTTAGACTTGTTCGTTATCGTCTTTAATGATGATATCCTCATTTACTCTAGGAATGAGGAAGAACATGCGACTCCTTTTAGGGTTGTCCTGCAAACTCTCTAAGATCGCCAGTTATTCGCTAAGTTTAGCAAATATGTGTTTTGGTTGCAATCGGTTGCTTTGCTTTTGCATATAGTATCTAGTGAAGGGATCCGAGTGGATTCTCATAAAATAGAGGCAGTGAAACAATGGCCTAGACCTACCTCTCCTACATATATCAGAAATTTCTTGGGTTGGCGGGTTATTACAGAATGTTTGTGGAAGGATTTTCATCCATAGCTTCTCCATTTACTAAGTTAACTCAAAAAAAGGTTAAATTTCAGTGATCAAATAAGCGTGAGAAGAGCTTCCCAGAACTGAAAACTAGGCTTACTACAGCTCTTGTTTTGACTCTACCAGAGGGTTCAAACGGTTATGTTATTTATTGTGATGCATCTAGGGTCAGCCTAGGCTCTCATGATCCGAGAGCACCCCCTAGTGTAACACGGCATAATCGACCTCAAAGGGGTCTAATACAAGCCTCTTAGCTCATTTAATGCACAGACAATAGAAAATAGTGTGGAATTAAAAACTTTATTCAAAACCAAACTATTAAAAACTCTTTCATAAACCAACGGAAATACTAAGTCTCACATGTCCATCTTAAGACAAACTTTAACAAGATAGGGTCACGGCCCTTTACAATCGAAAATACTAAAATGTCTATTACAAAGTCTTAAACATAAAGGAACTAGAACAATAAGAGTCTTTGTCCTCGATCTATGAGTGCATACCAAGTCTTGGAGGAAAACTCTATCCAAGCACTTCAACTTCTACCTAGAAACGATCACTTGCCGGAACATACACTTGTAGTAAAAATAAGAGAATATGGGTTAGCACACAAAAATGTACTAAGTATGATGACCATGCAAAAACATGCTTTAAAAAAGGACATTTTGTTGAAAGTCATGCTAGTAGACCAGTTTTGATAAAATCTCATGAGTACAATTATAAGAGGCATAATACAAGTCACAACCAACATACAAGACATTATCCACATTATAGACATGTTCAACAGAAAAACCCATTACCTTTACCTTTTCACCTACACCCTAAGCAACCCTCAAGTAACACTTTGTGCAATGTATGGATAGCATCCCATACCACTATCCACACCTAAGCATCACCTTAAGGTCACCAAAAGTGAACTCAACATTAATCATGCTTCATATTACAAGTAATCATGCTCCACTAATACCTACATACAACACATAATAAAATGAGTCAAGTAAGTCGTTTCATCATCTTAGGACCTATATCTAAAGTTACCCTAACATACACCTAAGTAAGACATGAAATGGCAACCCATACTACCTCTTCATAAACACCTAGTGTTCCTCAACGCTACAATAAATAAGAACCTCTACAATTCAACACAACATGTTGAGTAACTCACTTCAACAATATAAGCTACGCATTCATCATTTCATATAGACAATAAGTCAACAATCTTCATTAGATTCATTTAGGATACCTTAATGCATTTAGAGGACTTTCACACATTTAGTCATTAGAACTTAGAGAACTCGCTATAGCACCTTCAAAGCCTACTCGTGCAATGTATAGATAGTATCCCATACTACTACCTACACTTTGTAGTACCTATCAGGTAACTAGAGTGCACATCTCACATAATGGGAATGAGCGTTTAACCGAGATAGACCATGCAAGCTAGACATGGAATGCGGTGTCATATAACCCCACACCGTAAAGAGGTGTTCCACTTACCTAAGGTAGAATGGTAACATTAGCTCAGATGAATCCTTATCTTGGATGAAATCCGCTGGCTAATATCCTATGTGGACACATAGTTATGGGATAGAAAGATGTTCATTGGAACTCTAGCCTAACATTGGGAGAGTTTCCATCTAACCATCTACACTCAGTGCTTATCCTACATTCCCATAGATTATTTCATTCACATTACATTACTGTATTAGAGAGGAATGACATAGGCCTATCGGCCCATGATACATTATTACCAAGGAAGGAATGATATAAGCTTATCGATCCATGGTACATTCAAGGATATCTCTAGGGTCCATATTAAAGGAATGTTATAAGCCTATCGATCCATGGTACATTCAAGGATATCTCTAGGGTCCATATGAAAGGAATGCTATAAGCCTATGGATTCATGGTCCCTCATTACATTTTTATACTCATGAATGGAATACCACTAGCCTATTTATTCATGGTACATTGACTCATTAAGAAAGGAATGCCACTACCCTATCGATTCTAGAGTCTTTGTTACATTAGATCATTTATGAAAAGAATCCATAAAGCCTATTGATTCATATCCATCAAGTCAAGACACATTCATCACTCATTTATGAAATGAATGTTATAGCCTATTGATTAATATTCATCAAGTCAAGACACAATCATCACTCATATATGAAAGGAATGCCATAGCCTATCGATTCATATTCATCAAGTAAAGACACATTCATCACTCATATATGAAAGGAATGTCATAGCCTATCGATTCATATTTATCAATATCACTCATGAGTGTCAAATTGAGAAATAGCCTTTCAATACTAACACAAATACATTGAATACAAGTTCATCATTCTATCATTGAATCACATGTAAGTCCTTCACATTATACAATCATATACACAACATCATGACAATACTTCAATTCCTCATATAATGCCTTCAACGCCATGATCACAATGTACTTGTAAGTAAGCACCTCCATCTTTCAAATGGATCAATATACAATGTAATGTAAACACCTCTACCTTTCAAGTGGATCAACAATTCAAGAGTAATTCTACTACGGGAGAATTAGGTCACAACTTACCATTCTCCAAAGTCATAATTACCATTACTCAATTCTCTAACACTTCACCATATATAGGCAGAGATAATAATATTAATCAATAATACAACTCAATCTAAGCATAATTCCATCAACATTCATTCATAATCATAAAACCCACTTCCTAAGCCAAATTTAGGAATTTAGAGAAATCATGGGTTCATAGAGTTTTTTCATCTTAAAACATAAATTAAACATCAATATAATCATAAATTATCATTTGAAATCATTTGATGCAAAAACCCATGAGTTTGAGTGAGATTTAGGCTTTTTCATAAACTTTGAAAACTTGAAAACTTCTACGAAATTGACTCTAGGGTGAAAGCTAACCCTAGATAAAGGACTCCCATACCTTAAACTTTAAGGATCCCTTGAAATTGAAGAATAAACACCTTGAAATCCCAAACCCTAGTTTGAACTTGACCTTGACCTCCAATGGAGTTTCTAGAGAGAACATTTTAGTTGAGAAGGGTTTTGATTTGGGGAAATATGAAGAATTAATTTTAAATTAGGATATTAATGTTTTAAAACATTTAAAATACTTAAAAACACTTAAAATAACCGTCCATCAAATTTAAATTACTTGGGGTGAATTTACCAATTCACCCCTCACTTAGCCGAACCCACAAACCAGATTGCAAGTCTAATCCACGAGTCACCATCCACGGACCGTGGATGAATTGACGGGACCGTACTGTCTCTTCGTGGTTTGGATCAGAGACCCTTATTTGAGGGTCTTGACCCATGGAGCCCATCCAGGGGCATGGATGGACCTACGGGGCGTGAACCCTATCCGTAGGTCAGCCCCTTTGAGGCAACCTTATGGTTTCCTTGGGGTCTTGGGGTCTAGACTTAGGGTCCTCCTCAAGGACCCTTAGGGTGGTCCTTGGGGAGTCGTACCTTGATGTCTAACCCCTAAAGACATCAACCATGGCTCGGGACAACATAAAACACCATCAAAACTCAAGACGAACACAAATGAACACACGTTGGGCTCTAGTTTCACTAGTTAGTTTTTAGGGTCATTACATTATCCCCCACTTAGGAACATTCATCCTCGAATGACACTTTAAAACATTAAGGGGTAACAACTCAAGACTAGCAGCCCACAATCATGCATACAACATCAATACAAATGCATAAACATAGGAGGAAACATTAACTCCACATCAATAAGCCCAAAACACAACAAGAAGGTAGGAACTACATCTACAACTCATCATGCACCAAAACTTCACATTTCTCATTTCATTGGAGGAACTTCCTTCTCCAAGTCACATCATTCTCATTACAACATCTTTAAGCACACTATTCAATTATCTCATAAAAGCGCCTTATGCAACTCTTTCCATGACGCATTTAGGTATGCTCAACAAATCAACTCATGAAATATTTAGGCAACTCATCATAGATGCATATCAACATGAGGAACACAATTTGAAAACTCATTTTTCTCAATTATACAAGAATTCAATTAGAACATGCACAACATAAAGAGACTATGGAAACTCATATTCACACAAGACTCCAAAACATGCAACAAGCTACCAGGAACTATAGGTCTCAAGCTTGAATAAGAATAGAAGGAAAGAGATAAGGATATCAACACTCTCAACAACCTTACTATTCAACATACCATCCCCCACTTAGGAGAAAACCCAACTAAGGTTATCATGAAACAACATAGGAACCTTATCATAACAAAAGGAACTATGACTTACCAGTACCTTCATCCGGATTAGCTCATTTGTCCTTGTTAGCTTGAAGCACATAGAAATGATTCTTCTTTGGAGCATTGGGATCCGAGCCATCATAAGGAGCTTGTTTGGCCTCCCCTCCTCTAGTCATAAGAGTAGGACAATTTCTCACTTGATGATCAGTTTTACCACACCCATAGCACCCACTAGTACCGGCTAGGCATTTCCCATGATGCCTCTTTCCACAAGTTGCACAAAGAGGTTTAGAAAATTGAGATCCACCACCTTTCTCCTCATTAGCCTTTGGAGCACTTGAAGAATCTTGGTTAGGAACTCTCTTTTCGAACCTAGATTGACCTTGCTCATCGGATCTACCTGTCTTCAAATCTCTTTACCTTCTTAAGTTTGGACTCCTCAATGGATTAAGAATACACAACAAGTCTCGAGATATCCATATCACCGTGGAGCATCTCCGTACGACACTCTTCTTTAACTAGGTAGGATACACCGATAACAAACCTACTCATCTCATCTCTAGGGTTAGACATCAAGGATGGATCATACTTAGACAATAGGGTAAACTTCAAGGAATACTCTTCCACACTCATGTTACCTTGCCTAAGGTTTATAAACTCCTCAACCTTACACTCCCTCTTCTCACGGGGAAAGTACTTACTAAGGAAAGCTTCCTTAAAGTCCTCCCATTCTATAGGACCCGTTTCAACCAGCCTATTGGCTTTCCGTTGAGTGAACCATACTTGGGCCACTTCTTTCGATTGGTAGGAAGCCAACTCCACCTTCTCTCCAGAAGTTACTCCCATAGCATCTACGATCTTATAAATTAAATCCAAGAATTATTGGGGATCTTTTCCCATTCTAGAGCCAAGAAAGATAGAAGGATTTATTTTCACAAAGTGTCTCAATCTTGGGGCTACAGTACTCTCATGAGCATTCACCCTAGGCCCCACACCTCTATTTGCTTGAGCCGTCATGGCTCGGGCTAGGATTAGAAAAGCCGCCCTAATCTCTTCATTGGCCATGTTTGGCGGAACCATCGGAACTTCATTCTCTTAGTTGCCTAGAGGAACTTGGTCACCTTGAAGACCTTGATCACCTTGGGGAGGAACTCCCTTATTAACAATCTCTTCTTCCACTCTCCTTGGGTTAGCCCTTGTATTCATATCCTATAAACACAAGAGAAAGGATTAGGAAAAGGACACTTATAGAACTTCAATCTAAGGCATGACTTCAAGAATATGAAAGAAGTGTAACTTCTAACGTCCTATAGCCTCTTACTGATAGATTTGTCGCGATTCACATTGATGAACAAGACTCTACTAGACGTGGCTTATGAGACTTTGATCCTAAAAATCATTTCCAAAATCTTATGCTCTGATACCAAGTTTGTCACAACCCGAGAGCATCCCCTAGTCGTAACACAGCGTACTGGACCCAAAAGGGGTCTAATACAAGCCTCTTAGCTCATTTATTGCATAGACAATAGAAAATAGTACGGAATTAAAAACTTTATTCAAAACCAAACTATTAAAAACTCTTTCATAAAGTAGCGGAAATACTAAGTCTCGCATGGCCATCTTAAGACAAACGTTAACAAGATAGGGTCACGGCCCTTTACAATAGAAAATACAAGAATGTCTATTACAAAGTCTTCAACATAAAGGAACTAGAACAGTAAGACTCTTTGTCCTCGATCTATAAGGGCATACCATGTTGTGGAGGAAAACTCTATCCAAGCACTTCCACTTCTAGCTAGAAACGATCACTTGATGTAACCTACACTTGTAGTAAGAATAAGAGAATATGGGTTAGCACACAAAAATGTACTAAGTATGATGACCATGCAAAAACATGCTTTAAAAAAAGGACATTTTGTTGAAAGTCATGCTAGTATGCCATTTCTGATAAAACCTCACGAGTACAATTATAAGAGGTATAATACAAGTCACAACCAACATACAAGACAGTATCCACATTATAGACATGTTCAACATATAAACCCATTACATTTACCTTTTCACCTTCACCCCAAGCAAACCTCAAGTAACACTTTGTGCAATGTATGGATAGCGTCCCATACCACTATCCACACCTAAGCATCACCCTAAGGTCACCAAAAGTGAACTCAACATTAATCATGATTCATATTAAAAGTAATCATGCTCCACTAATACAAACATACAACACATAAGAACATGATACAAGTAAGTCATTTCCTCATCTTAGGACCGATATCTAAAGTTACCCTAAGATACACCTAAGTAAGACATGAAGTGGTAGCCCATACTACCTCTTCATACACACCTAGGTGTTCCTCAAGGATACAATAAATCAGAACATATACAATTCAACACAACATGCTAAGTAACTCATTTCAACAATACTCATTCATCATTTCATTTAGACAATAAGTCAACAATCTTCATTAGATTCATTTAGGACACCTTCATGCATTTAGAGGACTTTCACACATTTAGTCATTAGGACTTAGAAAACTCACTATAGCACCTTCAAAGCCTACTCGTGCAATGTATAGATAGCATCCCATACTACTACCTACACTTTGTAGTACCTATCAAGTAACTAGAGTGCACATTTAACATGATGGGAATAAACTTTTAAACGAGATAGACCATGCAAGCTAGACATGGAATCCGGTGTCATATAACCCCACACTGTAAAGAGGTGTTCCACTTGCCTAAGGTAGAACGATAACATTAGCTCAGATGAATCCTTAGCTTGGATGAAAATCGCCGACTAATATACTACGTGGGAACATAGTTATGGGATAGGAAAATGTTCATTGGAACTCTAACCAAACATTGGGAGAGTTTCCATCTAACCATATTCACTCAGTGCTTAGCCTACATTCCCATAGATTATTTCATTCACATTACATTAGTGTATTAGGAAGGAATGCCATAGGACTATCGACCATGATACATCATTACCAAGGAAGGAATGATATAAGCCTATCGATCCATGGTACATTCAAGGATAGCTCTAGGGTCCATATGAAGGGAATGATATAAACCTATCGATTCATGGTCCCTCATTACATTCTTATACTCATGAAAGGAATGTCACTAGCCTATCGATTCATGGTACATTGACTCATTAAGAAAGGAATGCCACTATCCTATCAATTCTAGAGTCTTCATTACATTAGATCATTTATGAAAAGAATTCATAAAATATATCAATTCATAGCCATCAAGTCAAGACACATTCATCACTCATATATGAAAGGAATGTCATAGCCTATCGATTCATATTCATCAAGTCAAGACACATTCATCACTCATATATGAAAGGAATGCCATAGCCTATCTATTCATATTTATCAAGTCTAGACACATTCAACACTCATATATGAAAGGAATGTCATAGCCTATCGATTCATATTTATCAATATCACTCATGAGTGTCAAATTGAGAAATATCCTTTCAATACTAACACAAATACATTGAATACAAGTTCATCATTATATCATTGAATCACATGTAAGTCCTTCACATTATACAATCATATACACAACATCATGACAATACTTCAATTCCTCATATAATGCCTTCAACACCATGATCACAATGTACTTGTAAGTAAGCACCTCCATCTTTCAAGTGGATCAATATACAATGTAATGTAAACACCTCCACCATTCAAGTGGATTAACAATTCAAGAGTAATTCTACTACGGTAGAATTAGGTCACAACTTACCATTCTCCAAAGCCATAATCACCAGTACTCAATTCTCCAACAATTCACCATATATAAGCATATATAATAATAGAAATCAATAATACAACTCAATCTAAGCATAATTCCATCAACATTAATTCATAATCATAAAACCCACTTCATAAGCCAAATTTAGGAATTTAGAGAAATCATGGGTTCATAGAGTTTTTCATCTTAAAACATCAATTAAAAATCAATAGAATCATAACTTATCATTTGAAATCATTTGATGCAAGAACCCATGAGTTTGAGTGAAATTTAGGCTTTTTCATAAACTTTGAAAGTTTGAAAACTTCTTTGAAATTGACTCTAGGTTGAAAGCTAACCCTAGATAAAGGTCTCCCATACCTTATACTTGAAGAATCCCTTGAAATTGAATAAAAATCACCTTGAAATCCCCAGCCCTAGCTTGAGCTTGACCTTGACCTCCAATGGAGTTTCTAGAGAGAACTTTTTAGGAGAGAAGGGTTTTGATTTGGGAAATTATGAAGAATGAATTCTAAATTAGGATATTAATGTTTTAAAACACTTAAAATACCTAAAAACAGTTTAAATAACCATCCAAGCAATTTTAAAGACTTATGGAGAATTTACCAATTCACCCCTCACTTAGCCGAACCCACAAACCAGATTGCAGGTCCAATCCACGAATCACCATCCATGGACCATGGATGGATTCATGGGACTGTACTGTCCCTTTGTGGTTTGGATCAGAGACCCTCATTTAGGGGTATTGACCCCCAGAGGCCATCCACGGGGCATGGATGGACCTACGGGGTGTGTACCTCATCCGTAGGTCACCTCATTTGAGGCAACCTTATGGTTTCCTTGGGTTCTTGGGGTCTAGACTTAGGTTCCTCCTTAGGGTGATCTTTGGGGAGTCATACCTTCACTTCTAACCTCTAAACACCTCAACCATGGCTCAGGACAATATAAAACACCATCAAAACTCAAGACGAACACAAACGAACACACGTTAGGCTCAAGTTTCACTAGTTCGTTTTTAGGGTCGTTACATTTATGTGTTGATGTAGTGAGGTAAGGTTATAGCTTATGCCTCTAGATAGCTTAAGGTGCATTAGAAGAACTATCCAACTCATGACCTCAAACATGCAGCAGTGCTGTTTGCACTTAAGATTTAGAGACATTGATGGTATGGTGTTAATGTGGATGTTTTCACAGACCATAAGATCCTTCAGTATGTGTTCACCCAGAAAGAGTTGAATCTTCTACCTAGAGGAGATGGCTTGAGTTCCTTAGGGACTATGATATGAATATGCTTTACCATCCTAGTAAGGCTAATTTATTAGTACATGCTCTTAGTAGACTATAGGAGCTTGCCTCATGAGCATATCAGATGATGGTGTAACAGTTTAGAATGGGTCAGAATCTTCATTGGTAACAGAGGTTAAGAAAAATCAAGAAAGTGATCGATACTACTTCAACTGAAGGGTGCAGTTCATCAGCAGAGAGTTGAGGTTTTCTCCCAAGGGGGAGATGGTGTGCATCGCTATTAGGGACGATTATGTGTTCCTAAAGTGGGTGAGTTGAGATAGAAATTCTTGCAGAAGCCCATAACTCTAGGTATTCTTTTCATCCAAGTTCCACTAAGATGTTTCATGATCTATAGGAAGTATTTTAGTGGAATGGTATGAAAAGGGATATAGCAGATTTTCTGGCTAAGTGCCCTAATTGCCAGCAAGTGAATGTAGAACATTAAAAACTAGGAGGTATGACTCAAGAGATCAACATTCCTACTTGGAAGTGGGAAGTGATAAACATGGACTTCATTATAGGTTTACCTCATACTCACAGACAACATGACTTCATTTGGGTGATAGTTGACACAGTTACTAAGTCTGCACACTTTTTGGTTGTCAAGACTACATATTTGGTGGAGGACTACGATAAGCTTTACATTAATGAGATAGTCAGGTTGCATGGGGTTCCTTTTTCTATCATCTTTGATAGAGGTCCTCAGTTTACCTCTCATTTCTAGAAGTCTTTTCAGAAAGGTCTTGGTACTCAGGTTAATCTTAGCACAACATTTCATCCGTAGACGAATGGTCAGGCAGAGTGTACCATTCAGACCTTAGAGGACATGTGAAGAGCTTGTGTGATCGACTTCAAGGTTAGTTGGGATGATCACCTTTCTCTTATAGAGTTTGCCTACAATAATAGCTACCATTCCAGTATTCAGATGGCCCCATATGAGGAATTGTATGGGCGTAGATGTAGATATCCAGTGGGGTGGTTTGAAGTAGGTGAAACAGCCTTGATAGGGATAGATTCGGTTCATGATGTTATGGAAAAAGTTCAGCTCATCAGAGATAGACTTAAGAAAGCCTAGAGTCGCCAGAAGTCCTATGCAGATGTAAGGAGAAAGGACTAGGAGTTCCAAATTAATGATTGGTTTTCCTGAAAGTGTCACCTATGAAGGGGGTGATGAGATTTGGCAAGAAAGGGAAGCTCAGTCCTAGATATGTAGGCCCTTACAAGATCTTTAAAAGGGTTGGTAAAGTGTCTTATGACCTAGAGTTGCCAACAGAACTAACAGCAGTACATCCAGTCATGCACATTTCGTTGTTGAAGAAGTGTGTGGGTGATCCAGCATCTATAGTACCTTTAGAAAGTGTGGCTGTGAAAGATAGTCTCACTTCTGAGAATGTGCCAGTTGAGATTCTTGATCATCAAGTTTGAAGGTTAAGAAACAAAGAAGTCACTTCAGTTAAGGTTTTGTGGAGGAGTCAGTCCATAGAGGAAGCTACTTGGGAAGCAGAAGCAGCCAAGAAGGCCAAGTATCCTCATCTCTTTCCTTCTGATTCCATTCCAGCTTGAGTTAATAGTTCCTCTCCAGCTTTTCAGTCATTCATGCGTAGTTTCAGTCTTAGTGTCATGTTCATTTAGTTTGTACTTGCACTTTCAGTGTATTTTCGTGTACTTGGAAGTTAGTTCAGTCAGAAATTAGTTTCTAGTACTTAGTGGTAGGGTTTGCAGCTCATTCCCTCCCTATCCAGCTAGTTAGACTTCATTCGAGGACAAACGTTCCCAAGGGGGAGATATTATAACACCTCAGAAACCAGACTTAGAAAATGTAGCAGAAAATCACCTGAACCAGTGAACAACGGTAGGGTTTACGGAAAGTGAAACGGACCACAGTATGTTGACCTGCCCGTCGACTCAACACTAGCCTAGAAGTGGTGAACCATAATACTGTTCACGGGTTGTGGACCATCTCACGGAACGTATTGGCACTAGTGGAAGCCAGACAAAGTCCAGCAGGCCTAGATGTCAAACCACGAGACCCTTCACGGGCTGTGGTCCTGACGACGGACCGTCGTGGCGCCCGTGGAAGCCCACCCCAGAATCAGCTCAAGAAAATGTCTAAGTGTTGACCCACGGCCCGACCCACGGACTGTAGGTCAGACCATGGGCCGTGGTCCTGGTCCGTGAATCAGACCCCTCGATAGCCTCTCTTTGAACCCAGTCCACGGTTGACAAGACGGACCATGGGTCACTTCACAGACCGTCTGTTAGTCCGTCATCAGCTGCGTTAGATTTTGAAGTAGGGTCATTTTGGTCTTTTACCCTATGCATTGGACACCAAAAATACATTGTTTAACCCCTAAACTACGTCGTTTTGGTCAGTTTAAGCCTAGTAACTTAATCAGAACTTACCCTAATCAATCATTCACCAAAATCAAGCGAAACATAGAACAAAAGAGAGAAATTTGAGTAGCCCTTCGGGAAAATGCAACAGTGTTTTCATCAGTTCCAACCCCGAAATCGAAATATTTCTTTGTAAATTTCGTCACCAGGTATGTGGGATTTCACTAGTGGGTTCCTTTCACCCATTAGGTCCCTAGAATTTAGTTAGATTCTTGATTCCCTCCATATTATCTAGACCTAGGGTTTCTAGAATTTCAATAAATTACTATGATGTATTTATTGTAACGTTCTTAATCAGTTTATCATGTCTTAGTATTGTTTATGCCTAAATTCTTGCATAAACTCAGAACCCTAGTTATGTAGTTCTTTTAGTTCATGAATTACATTATCTAGGAGAGATAAACAGATAAACATGCCTAAGTTTTTGAATGTTTCATTATCATAAATAAATGTTGCATTTTCATATTTGCATGTCAGTTTATTGAGCTATCCAGTTTACTTCAGTGATGTTATAAATTTCACTTATTCAGTTGGGGTAGGCTTTATATCGAGTTGGACTAGTGTAAGTCACCCTCAAGTCCCACAACTACGTGCCCCGTAAGTTATAAGTCCCCTCTGTGAGCATCAATTTAGTGATCACACTAGTCATGCCTCTATACCTCTGGCAGGGTATATTGGGTCCTCTCGATAGGGCGTATACTTCGGACTCCACATTTAGCTCACGTGGTTTTATGCAGTTATTAGTAGCTCCCACAGTCAGATTCTAGTGTATTAACCAGGTTATCAGTTACAGTTCAGTATTCAAATTCAGGATGTTATAAACTTGGTCATTTCATTCAGTTAGTTCATGTTCAGTATTTTCAGTATAGTATCATGTTCATCTTTTATAATTGCTTTACCGCTTGTTCAGTTATGTACATTGTTCAGCTATATTATATCATGCATGCTCAGTACCTTTTAAGTACTGACACATACTCTGCGCTACATCTTCTCGCGATATAGGTTCAGGTCCTTAGCATTCAAACCACGAATAGATCGGTTCCCGATCTCCAGTTCAACAACATTAGTTGTGAGTCCTCATTCTTCAAGGACGATTGACATGATTATCTTTTTACTTTCAGTCTTTAGTTTCAGTTTTTGCTAGATTTAACTGGGGCATATCCCAGCATCTCTAGTCGTTAGAGGCTTTGATTCAAACATAGTACTAGATTCAGTTTTAGTTTTGAGTTTGATCCTCTAGTTGTTTTTAAACTCATAGTCTTTTACATATTTAGATCGGTATTGGGTATTCCCCACATTTAGTTATCACTATTTAAGCTTTCACATAGTATATTTATTCAGTAATCTTTTAGTATACTTATGATACGCTAGCTCAGGGTTAACTTGGGGTCACACGTGATCTAGGTCCCGTGTTTACATCCAGGGGGTAGCCTCAGGGCGTGATACGTCTTGCACCATTATCTTGGTTGTAAACCTTTTGTAAGTAATCCTACATGGCATTAACTATCTTGTACGACCTGAGATTAAGAACAATAAGAGGGACAATTGACCCAAGAATCCATTTCATCACCCGAGCATCTTTAATATTACATTCACCTAGCTTTGTTGTATCAGTAGGAGCAGGATCACTTCCATCTATATGGCCCCATAGTTCTTTGCCGATGACAAATAACTGAAATAGAAACTCCCAATTAGAATTATTTCCAGTAAAACAAACACTGAAGGATTCAAAGTGATGTGAATTCATGCTTTTGAATAGCTATGAAAACTACAAAGACTCAATAAAGCAACTAGAATGACCAAGAACAAAAGTCCTGAGTGGTAGGACTGATTGTTGACGAACAGTCGACAAAAAAAAAGATTTTCAAAGAAGAATAAAAGGAACCACAAATGACTCTATGAAACAAGACAACCAAGAGAAGGCTTTGATACCATGTCAATTTTCTGTTGCATGCCTCTCAAAGTGAGAGAGTCTTTCCATTATATATAGAGAATAAAGATTACACATCCTTAAAGATTCTTCATTCCTATCCCTAAAGATCAACTATTCTATCTCTACAAATCTGTTATTCAATCCCTTTAAATCTTTTTTGTTATCCCTCCAAATCAGCTATTCTATCACAATATTTATTACTTTGATTCTACAACCAATCTATATAATCATACTAATTTATATCACTATATAATTACAATAATATATACAATTATTTAGTTGTTGATGAGTCCACAAATTAGACTCATTTAGGGCTTTATTTTGATAAGAATAGTGTCCTCATATGCTTATTTTGTCTAAATATCTGATGAAAACTCTTAAGTTTCGTACTTGAAGTTTTAGTGAAAGCATGGACACTTAGGCACAAAAAGGCTGAAAAAAATGAAGGGGCTGAAACCCGAGCATCGCCAAGCACACTTGGTGATTCGCCGAAGGGAATTACTCTGCCCTATGTTCCAGTACGCGAAGCCTTGAAGGAGAAGGATCAAAAAGGCGATGAAAGGAGCAGTCGGCGCTTCGCCGAATAGTTCTGCAAAGCAGTACTATACCGCCCAATGGTCCAGAATATAAAGATACGGAAGGCAAGCATGAAACGGCGATGAGACGGACAAAGGGCGAATCGCTGAAGTCATATATTGACTAACTTCGCCGAAAGATCCACCAGCGCTATTTTCTAAAGTCTATAAATACTAAACTTATTATTATCTTTAGAGAGTCAAACATTTATTTTAATTTCCATAATAGAATAGTACTTTTTGGATAATTTTCTCTCAAGTTTGGAGAGGGTTTTTGGGAGACTTGAAGAAAGAAGAATTTCATCTTCCCCAAGTTGGAAGTGGGTCTTCTCCATTCTTATTCCTTTTCTTAAATCAAGGTTTAATTTCTTATACCCATTTGATTTTACTATCATTTTAGTTGTATTTTGTTATTTCTTGATGTGTGGCTAAAAACCCCATTCTTGGGGTGTGATTTAGCAAATATATGTTGATATTATTGTTGGGTCTTGCTTACTAATAGGTTAGATGTAGTTTAATGGTGATTTCACCTAGTGTTTCTGGTTTAATCTAAAGGGTTTGTAGTTGCAAATACAAAGTCACCCATGTGTTTTCGATTTGCCCGAGAGGGAGACCGCGAAACCAAGACCACTAGACTGATGGCCTAAGGAGTGGGACGACATGAGGTTCAGCCTGAGAGGGTGAGCCCTAGTCCCATATCCTAACACTCAGCTTGAGAGAGTGAGTGGGGTAAGGCGTAGGCTGGTCTTCATGCGGCAAATGGGTGTCCGAGAGGAACGCATTTGAAATGGGGTAAGTTTCCCGAGAGGGAACTTATTTCCATTTAAAGCTTAGCCTAGTCACTATTATCTTACAAATTTCCTTTCAAAAGCATGTACCCAACTGGTTATCTCAACTTGTATTGCAGTCACACCTCAAGAACATTTCCCCATACTTGATTTTCTTGTTAATTTTTGCTATTTTTACTACTTGTGACAAAACCCCCAAATCGATATTTGACACTTTCGTGTCACCCCCTTTAATTTACTATATTTTCAATCGTTAATGTCTTTAGCTACGACTAGTTAGAGCTTAATTTTACTTTTCTATCAATTGTCAAAACCACTCTCTTGGGATACAACCCTAACCTTTAGTTGGGTTACTACACTATCGACGATTCTAGACACTCATACCATAGGTTAGTATCGTTGGTCACGATAAGCATCAAAATGGTGCCGCTGTTGGGGACTGGTGTTATTTGAGAATTTTTAGATTAGTAGATTATTTGTTCTTCTTAGTTGTAATTTACTAACTTAATTTTTAGTTTAGTTTTGATTGATTGTGTGAACATTTCAGAAAGTATGAGTGTTAACAGTAGTAATGGGAGCCAGGTGGACCATCAGGACGAAATCGGCAACCTCAACGATGTTCAAGAGCCCAACATCAATGATCCACATCTCATGGGAAGTGTTGGGGCCATCCGTCTACCTCCAGTAGAGGGAAATGCAGTGTTCCACATAACGAGCACCATGTTGCAACTCTTAAAACTGAAGGGACTTTTCAATTGATTAGCACATGAAGACCCACATGAGCATCTTCGAAACTTCGTTGATGTGTGTTGACCATTCTTGTTCAAAAACATCTTGCAGGAGTCGGTTCAAATAAGGCTAGTCCCTTTCTCATTGATGGGGGAGGTGTGCAAGTGGCTAGCTGAGTTACCACGTAACTCGATCACTTCGTGGGAGGATTTGGTCACCGCATTCAACGTGCGATTTTTCCCTCCCTCGAAGATGATGAATATTCGAGATTGCATCCAAAGCTTCAAGCGTTTGAGTGGAGAGCCTCTACATGAAACATGGCTCTGGTTTAAAAAATTGGTGCTACAATGCCCAACCCATGGTCTACCTGATAATGTGCTTCTTCAATACTTTTATCAGAGTCTCGACTCGGTAAACAAAGGTGTAGCTGACTAACTCTCGCCTAGAGGATTGATGCAACAACCATATGCAGTAGTAGCTCAACTTCTCGATGGAATGACAACCATCAACAGGGCGTGGTACACCCGCGAAGACCAGGTCTCAGCGGTCACCTTTCAGCTATCCAAGGAACAGGTTGAGAAATATAATGAGAGAGACCAAAACATGGCCAAGATCATGACACAGCTTGACATTTTATCTAAGAATGTCATGGGGGCTGGAGTCCGTAGTGTCAATGTTGTGGGAATTCGGGGTGCGAATCCTGAGGAGATGAAGTTTGAAACCATGTATGACGAGAAAGTTAATTTTCTAGCTAACCAAGGCGGAGGCTACCGCTCAAACTACCCAAGGTAGGGTGGTAATCAAGGATGGGTTAGAGATGAAGGCTGGAAGGATCGAGATCGTGAATGGAGAGACCGTAATCCAAATAGGAAGGATGGGGAGAAGAATAGATACGTGCCTCCCCACAACGTCAGAAGCTCAAGGATTTGGAAGGTGGTAGGTCTGAGGATATGCTCTCGCATATTCTAAATAAAGTTGAAGGGTCAGACAAAATGCTAAAAGGTATGAAAGAAGACGTGTCTACCCTCAGCCAGACTGTCACCTCTCATTCAGTTTCAATCAAACAGTTAGAGACCCAAATGGGTCATATCTCATCTCATCTAAATCTGAGACAACAAAGGGGTTTGCCTAGTGATACTATGGCCAACCCCAAGAGTAAGGTCTGAAGGTTAACTTACGTCGTGCCGCGACATCAACTAAGGCGTTGTTTGGGAGGCAACCCAAAACCATTTACTCACCTTTTGTTACCTTGATAAAATAATAGTGTGTTGTTTGTACAGATTAAGAAAGGAAAGCGCTTGATAAGATGCATAGGGGCGAGCAACAGTTCAATTTGGTGGGTCACCGACAAGTTTGGCGGACCCGATCATTCCCACTATTTGATGCAATACAGCTTAAAGGTTGAGTCTGTACAACTCGACGGAGTATGAACTTTGTCGGCGTATCGCCAATCCAATTGGAGATCTCGATAATGGCCGCCGATGCAATGCTTACTTGAACTGAAAACTCTGATATATTCGGCGAGGAAATTAGACATTCAGTGTTTCATCGAGTCATCGAGCGAGATCAACTAACATCGCTGAATGAGCAGAAACTGAACGGTCACAAGCTGCAGGTTTAAAAGTTCCATTTCATTCACTTTCTTTCACTTGGTCCCTTTTCACAAACTCACGCTCGCACTTTAGTATTTATATCTCTTGCACTTTTTAGAATATTTTAAGTATCAAATTGTGCGCGGATTTGGATCACATTGCTGCCTAGCACGTCAGTGCAATCTAATTCAGCACCAAAGGTTAGTAATCGAACCCCTTAGTTGTTTTATCAAAACTTATACTCATCTGCATAATGATTGATAGTGTAAAGTCACTGCTGAGTCTCTGAGTCGATAGAGTTGCGTTGCATTATCGATTATTAACTGGTACTATTTACTAAATTGGTGAAATACTACTAGGTTGTACTTTGGAGTTAAATCATTTTGCTATGGAATTGCTAGAATTGTGCTAGGTCTTTGTTAAATTGGTGTTGTACAATCTTGCATCGCGTTATCTGGGGTTGCGGGGTGAAATTTGAAAGGCTGGGTCGAAAATAAACATGTTGAGCTGAGCAGCGAGGTGAACAAATTCCGCTAAACAGCTCGGTGGTTCGCCTAACGCCCTCATTTCACCTTTAACTGACTACTTTATGTATTCATTGATCTGTGACCTTTGGCGAGCAGTTTAATTCGCAAAATGCACTCGGCGACTCGCTGAAAGATCATGTGTTCGCCCTTTGTTTGCACCCTTGTATAAATTGTGCATCATTTTCAACGACTAGCCTGACAGGATAAGCACTTCGCCAACTAGCTTGGCTAAGTGATTCCACCATCACAAACACATGTTTACCTCTGTTTGAATTACTATCTAACTTATCTTCGAAGCCTTTGCAGAAATGGCTAGATCAAAAGTCGCAGGGAGAAATGATCCACCAAGGTATATAAGAGCACAAGAGTTTAAAAACGATGAAAAGAAAGCGGAGCTAGCCAGACAAATAAAATATACCAATGAAGCCAGAGCAAAGAGACGAATACCCATCGACCCCAATGTGCCTACATGGGCTAGAAGTTTTGTTAATACAATACGGGCTTTCGAAGCAGCCCAGGAGATAGATCAGATGATTGCAGCTAATATTGCTGCAGAGGCCAAGGCAGAGGCATAAAATACTCCGGGTATTGATGCCCAGACAGATGAAGCGACCTATTAGCCAGGATCACCTCTTTACATCCCTCTCTGTCTTATTATATTTTCCAGTTTGGATTCTGTATTACCTGCATTTGAGGACAAATTGCTTTTTATTTGTGGTGGGGTGAGGTCCACACTTTTGTGTGTTGTTTATGACTCGTGTTTTGAATACATTTGGGTTGTCTGTTTATAATTGTGTTAATAACTGCTTTTCTGTGGTTGTTTGAGCTCGTGGCTCCGTTTACTTTTAATTGCAAAATGATTTTGACCCTTCCGAAAATTTTTGAATATTTTGCATATTTTATGCCACCCCTCGTGAGTTGAATGTGGTTGTTCTTTTGCAATAATTTAATTTTTGGTTTCAATCAATACCGATGACTTGAATAGTGCTCTCAATTGAACGAACATGAATGTATGGCTACGATGTGGCCAAATAAAGTTGCATAGATAATATGTGAACTCTTTGCATCTCGTTGTGATTAGCCATTTATTGAATTGATTCTCTTGTTATGACCGTTGCACACTAGAGAAAGTGTGTAGTCTTGCTTAACTTAAGTGTCGATGCCCTGTGTGATTAGCTTGCTTTGAACCATAAATGAATAAACCTAGAATTTGCCATGTTAGTCTGATTGATTTAGAAAGGTGTCCTCTTGAAATGAACTTAGGCAACTTTAAAGAGTGTGAGCCAAATTTGACATATACCTCTTTTGTGGCCTACCCGTGAGTGTGTGAAACTCTTTTTAACACCTTTTGAGCCTTACCTTTCTTTGGAAGAACCTTGATGAACCCTAGACCTTACTTGACGCACTACCTACAATCCTCTTAATTTTTTATTTAGTGAACAGCCAACTTAGGCCAAAAGCCTAAGTTGGGGATGTGGTGAAAAGGAAACAGAGAAGTCAAAAAGTGCAAGAAAAAGTCCCCTCCTGACCCATGGAATTGCATAAGTGGAAACCCCTTCAATGCAAAAAAAAAAAAAATACTGAACTTATTATTAATTTTAGAGAGTCGAACATTTATTTTAATTGCCATAATAGAATAGTACTTTTTGGATATTTTTCTCTCAAGTTTGGAGACGGTTTTTGGGAGACTTGAAGAAAGAAGAATTTCATCTTCCCCAAGTTGGAAGTGGATCTTCTCCATTCTTATTCCTTTTCTTAAATCAAGGTTTAATCTCTTATACCCATTTGATTTTACTATCATTTTAGGTGTATTTTGTTATTTCTTTATGTGTGGCTAAAAACCACCATTCTTGGTGTGTGATTTAGCAAATATGTGTTGATATTATTATTGGGTCTTGCTTGCTGATAGGTTAGAAATAGTTTAATGGTGATTTCACCTAGTGGTTGTGGTTTAATCTAAAGGGTTTGTAGTTGCAAATACAAAGCCACCCATGTGTTTTCAGCTTGCCCGAGAGGGTCGCGAAACCAAGACCACTAGACTGATGGCCTAAGGAGTGGGTCGACATGAGGTTCAGCTCGAGAAGGTGAGCCCTAGTCCCATATCCTAACACTCAGCTCGAGAGAGTGAGTGGGGTAAGGCGTAGGCTGGTCTTCATGCGGCAAATGGGTGTCCGAGAGGAACGCATTTGAAACGGGGTAAGTTGCCCGAGAGGGATCTTATTTCCATTTAAAGCCTAGCCTAGTTACTATTATCTTACAAATTTCCTTTCAAAAGCATGTACCCAACTGCTTATCTCAACTTGTATTGCGGTCACACCCCAAGAACATTTCCCCATACTTGATTTTCTTGTTAATTTTTGTTATTTTTACTACTTGTGATAAAAAAACCCCAAATCAATATTTGACACTTTCGTGTCACCCCCTTTAATTTACTATATTTTCAATCGTTAATGTCTTTAGCTACGACTAGTTAGAGCTTAATTTTATTTTTCTATCAATTCTCAAAACCACTCCCTTGGGACACGACCCCAACCTTTAGTTGGGTTACTATACTATCG
>JAJOOH010012842.1:0-11149 GCA_029582605.1 Solanum gracilifrons
AAAAATATAATACTTACTTAGTCATTTTTCTCAAAAAGGTTAGTTAAAACTTTAGTTCTTCAATTAATTTAATAAATTGATTTAAATTATTATTTTAAAATGAATTGAATAAATTCTAATTAATCTAGTTTTATCAAAATTCTAACCACTTGTATTTCGAGTCAAATGTACCATTTTTAGATCCTTTTCTCTAAAAAAAATAAAAATATAAAATGTGTCATTTATTTAATTATTTTCTTCAAGTTAATCACATATTATAAAGTATTATTTTTATGTTAAATTATCTTCCTAAAAATAGTCAAATATGTTTTAGTCAAGTCGCAGGTCAACCGCATGTTAGCGGGCACATCGAATGCTTAAACCCTTCTCGAAGTGTAAATTGAACCCCGAACCCTCTTTGGTATTTTCAAATGATTTTTTCTGTTTAAATCTTTGAAAATTATAAGTCTTCTTAATTTCTTTAAAAAATTAAGTGGCGACTCTTTTCTAAGTATTTTTCTCAAATTGTTTTATACTTATAACATTTCAAAAAGTGATTTTTCTAGAGATAGTCAAATTATGACACAACATACCCATAAGGGAAAACTCCTCTTTAATAACTTAGTGGGTGCATTACTATAATAACATAGATTGCCTCATCACTGTCTCTCTTTATTAGATTATTATACCTCTGCATGCTTTCCTCTAACTCTGGGTACTTCTACTAATATCTTATAGCATCGCAACTAATACTATCTTTTCAATAAATATATAACCCAAGCTCTAAGTCACACTTCTTCATAAGGGTCTCAACTAAGACAAGGTTTAGAGAACATAGTCTGGGAGTACATATCGCTTTTAGCACGAACGCATGATTCATATGAATAAGAGTGCATCTTTTGAATCTCAACACTTACACTCACTCGTGGACTTCTCTTAAGCCCCTCTGTAGTCTCATGAATTTCTCAAGATTTTTGCTAAGAGTAACTCATTGATAGTGAACTGACTTTGCTTTTCAACTACCTTGAGTATGTGGGATAGTCGAATGAATCTGAGAAATGCACAAGTTTTGAATAAGTTCCTCATGACACAGCTCTACCGCATGATTTAGAGAATGAAAGAAGGGAAAATTTTCCTAAGTGTCAGTAGTCCCTCATTTATAGAAGTGGGGCCCTCACAACAAAAAATAAGATCCTACTAACATGTCTTCATAGACACCCTAGGATACTTGAACTCTGTGCTCTGATACCAAGTTTTTCACGATCTAAGCTTACACCCTGGACGTGGCCGACATTCAAGAACCATTGTTGGTCTCCAAGCGAACCCTCATCCTGGCTGACTACAAGCAGAAGAATAACTTGAGCATACATAAGCATCAAATTGAAAGAAACGTTTAAAAAGGGTTTACTGAATCTCAAAACTTCGCTGAATATACTGAGTATGAAACATAAGTTTTAAATAAAAATAACTGAAACTGAAAGATTCTCCAAAACTGTCTATCTATGAAGCCTCTACTATTAAAGAAGGAAATCGGGACAAGATCCACGACACCTCAAAACTACTAACTAGAAAGTAACTATGAAGTCCTCTGGAATGCAATGAGGCTCACCAAAGCTAATTGGAGTGTAAAGTGATCTCAACGAAACGTTTGTTGATAATCATGAACACCTATATCTGCATCATAAAAGGTTGCAGGTTGAATGACATCAATAATGTCACGCCCCGAGGCTACCCTCTTGACGTAACAAAGGACCTAGGATCACGAGTGACCCCAAGCTAACCCTGCGTCTGGCATATATCAAGAATACTTAGAATAACTAAATAAAACATGCACTATGCGGAAGCTAAAACAATGGATAACTAAAATGGAGAAAACCAAACTAGTCTTAATGTATAAAACATACTAAGAGTTTAATAACAACTAAAACATAAACTTAACAATTCAAGCTGATTCTACTACTTTGTCTGAAAAGCCTCTAATTGAGTTGAGTTGCAGGGACACGCCATCCAGTTAACTCTAACAAAACTAAAAGTAAAGAATAAAATGAAAGTATGTTTATTGTCCTCGGAATATGAGGACTCACCACTGAATCTATTGAATACGGAACGAGAATCGATCTAAGCGCGATCTGGATGTTGAGTACCTAACCTATATCATGAAAAGATATGCGTCAGTACATGGAATGTACTGAGCATGTATGATATAAATACTAAGTTGAACAAATATATATAAGCTGAACATGACATAACTGAGCAATGACATAAACTAAGCAAGAATGTAAATACGCAAACATAACTGAAAAGCTAAGCTGAATGCAATGACCAAGTGTTAATCATGAACATGACATGCTAAACTGAATACTAAAGTATATACTGAAAACCTGGTCAAATGCACTAGGAGTCTGACTGTGGAAGCTACTATTAACCGACATAAACCACGTGAGCTAAATGTGGAGTCTGATGTATACGCCCAATCGAGAGGACCCAATATACCTTGCCAGGGGTATAAAGGTATGACTGGAGTGATCACTAAATCTGATGCCCAATAGAGGGGACTTATACTCATACGGGGGCACGTAGTTCTAGGACTATGAGGGTACACTGAACCCTAGTCCAACTCGTTGCTAAGTCTACTCGCAAGTGATTATGTATATGACACACATGCAATTGAAATAATGAATAGCTCAAAATAATGACACGTTAACTGAGAATGCAACATTTATATATCGATAATGTAACAATTAGAATCTAGGCATGATTATCTGGTTAACTGACCTAGAAAGTTCATGAACTAAGAGAATCTACACACCTAGGGTTCTGCATTTCATACAAGGAACTAAACAAACTTTCCAAGAAACATGCTATTTCGATTTAGGATACTACAATAGATAAACACATTAAATATCCTAGGTTTTAGAAACGCTAGGTCTAAACAAGATATAGAGAATCAAGGAGCTTACTAAATTATAGAGACCTAGTGGATGAAATGAACCCACTATTGAAATCTCACATACCTGGTGATGAAATCTACGGAGAAATCCTTCAATTTCTGGGCTGAAACTTGAAGCAAACCTTCTGATTGTTCTTGGGAAACTAGCGCCTTTTTCTTCTCCTATTTGCTTTATGTTTGGATGATATTTGGAGAATAAAGGTTTTAGGTAGGTTCTGATAAGAACATTATGCTTAAACTAAGTAAAACGATGTAGTTTAGATGCCCAATGCATAGGGGAAAAGATCAAAATGACCCTGACTTAAAAGCTGACGGAGGCCATCCACGAGGCCATTAACAGACCGTCAAAGGACCACGGCCTGTAAAGTGGGTCGTGGTTCTTGGTCATTGCTTACTCGTCCCTCGTACCCCATCTATGGTCCACTTCACAGACCGTGTGAAGGACCACGGACCGTGAAGGTCACTGTTGTTCTTCACTTAGGGCAAGAGGTCTGCTAGCTCAAGATGACAAACTCATCCACGGCTCGTCATCGAGACCACGGCCCATGGAAGGTCTCATGGTTCAATGTATGAGCCTTGGTGGCTTTGCCCTACTTTTACGAGCCATCTGATGGCTCATGTGGGGATCCGTGGTTCACCACGCTTGGCTGGGTGTGAACCACAATGGGGGTGATGGGTCGTGGTCCTGATCACGGCCCGTGAACCCCTTCGTGGTTCATCCTTTTGTACTGAATGGTCCAAGTCTTATTTTATGAGGTATTACAATATCTCCCCCTTGGGAACATTCGTCCTCGAATGAAGTCTAAACTAGTTGAGTATGGAGGGAAGGAGCTGCAATTCCTACCACTAAATAATGGAAACTGATATCTAACTTAACTGAGTTCCAAGAACATGCAAATATGCTGAAATTCAAGAACAACGGAAGGAACAAGATACTGAGACTGAATTTATGCAAGAATAAACTGAGAGACTAGAGAGGAACTATTACCTCATGCTGAAACGGAATCAGAAGGTAAGAGGTAAGGATACTTGGCTTTCATAGCTGCTTGTGCTTCCTAAGTAGATCCCTCTACAGAATGAATCCTCCACAAAACCTTCATTGAAGCGAATTTGTTATTTCTCAACCTACGAACCTGACGATCAAGAATTTCAACTAGCACTTCTTTATAGGTGAGACTATCCTTCACAACCATACACTCTAATGGTACTATCGATGCTGTATCACCCACACACTGCTTCAACAAGGAAATGTGAAAGACTGATGAACCGCTGCTACTTCTGCTGGCAACTCTAACTCATAAGCCACATTACCAACCCTTTCAGGATTTTGTAAGGACCTACATATCTGGGACTGATCTTCCCTTTCTTTCCAAATCTCATCACCCCCTTCATAGGTGACAACTTTAGGAAAACCCAATCATCGATTTCGAACTCTAAGTCCTTTCTCCTCACATCTGCATAGGACTTCTGATGACTCTGAGCTGTTTTTAGTCTATCCTTGATGAGCTGAACTTTTTCCATAGCTTCATAAACCAAATCAGGCCCAATCAAGGTTGCTTCACCTATTTCGAACCAACCAATTGGAGATCTACATCTACGCCCATAAATGGCCTCATAAGAGGCGATCTGAATACTGGAATGAAAGCTATTATTATAGGAAAACTCTATGAGAGGTAGGTGATCATTCCAACTACCCTTGATGATGAACAAGTCCAAATACTGTTCGAACACCATGTTCATTAAGTCCATGAAAGCGGCAAGACCCTTTGTTAGTCCAAAAGATATAACTACAAATTCATAATGACGATACCGAGTTCTGAAAGGTGTCTTTGGATTGCCACTATCATTGACTCTGAGATGATGATAGTCGGATTTGAGGTCTATCTTAGAAAAACAACTAGCACCCTAAAGTTGGTTGAACAAGTCATCAATCCTGGGGATGGGATACTTATTCTTAATTGTGACTTTGTTCAACTGCCGATAGTCAATGCACATTCTGAGAAAACTATCTTTCTTTCTCACGAACAACACTAGAGCACCCCATGGAGAGATACTAGGTCTGATGAAGCCCTTATCTAGAAGGTTTTTTAACTACTCTTTCAATTCCTTAAACTCGACTAGAGCCATTCTGTAAGGAGGAATCTAAATAGGCTGGGTATCTGGAAAGAGATCTATTCCGAAGTTAATTTCCCTTTCAGGAGGAACTCCGGGAAGATCTTGTGGGAACATTTCAGGAAACTTATTTACTACTGAGATTGACTCAAGAGTTGGGGTTTCAGAGTTTGAATCCTTAACCCGAACAATATGATTGATATACCCTTTGGAAATTTTTTTTTGGCCTTAAGGTAAGAGATGAATCGACCCATAGGCACTGAGTTACTACCCTTCCACTCTAAGACTGGCTCGTTTGGAAACTGAAACTGAACGTTCCTAGTTCTACAATCGACTGAGGCATAACAGGAATGCAACCAATCCATGCGTAGAATGATATTCCTACCATTTCTAACTCTATAAGATCTGTTGAGGTGACTTCCTGAGAGACTGTGATAGGGAAATTTCTATATACCCGTCTAGGTATAACTGGGTCACCAATTGGAGTAGAGACTGAGAAGGGTTCTGAGAGAGTTACAGAACTGACACTCTAAAGTTTACATCTATATAGGTAGTTACAAAAGACAGTGTAGCCCCTAGATCTAACAATGCATAAACATCTAAATAAAAGGCTCGTAACGTACCAGTGACCACATCAGGAGAATATTCTTGGTCCTGGCGAACTTGGAGAGCATACAACGTGTTCTGGCGCTAACCGCCACCTATACCAGAAGAAGCACCCTGCTGAGTTGGGTGACCTATTGGTGCTACTGGAGCTGTAGACTGAGCTCTATTGTTGTTATCTCCTTGCCCCTGTCGGGCAGAAAGGAAATCTCTTAACCTTTGGCCAGACTGACCATACCTAAAGAACCCTTCCTTGCCTGCAAGACACTCGCCCGGATGGTTCATACCACACTTTGGACAAGTTGGGAAAGTCCTGTCACCTGAAGCACTCCCATGAGACCTAGAGCCTGATGCCCTACCTTTCTGATCCAGTCGAAACCTGGGGGATGGAGCACTAGTTGATGAAAGTACTGGGGCTGTATACCTCTGTTGAACTGTGAGCGATTTCCACCATTCGACTTTTGTTTTAATTATTCATAGTTTTTTGTTCTAGCCTTTTTGTTTTCCTTAGTCAATTCCCTAAGCATATCTCCCTCAACCTATTGAGCATGAGTCATTAGTCTAGAGATATTCATATCCCCTAGAAGCATAACATTCCTGCACTCAATCTTCACCGGATCGGATACCCAAAACAGGAACTTACTCATTTGTCCCCTTTGATTGGCAACCATGTATGGAGCATACCTGGAGAGTTGGGTAAACTCCAGCCCGTACTCTTGGACTGACATTGACCCCTGCTTCAAGGTCATAAACTCTTGTGCCTTATCTTCTCTCAATTCCCTTGGGAAGAACCTATCTAGGAAGCTCAAGAAAAATAATCCCAAGTCACAGATGTTGCATCTGCACCCTGTTGTCTTTCCACTGAGTGAACCAGATATGAGCCACATCCTTAAGTTGATAGCATGCTAGCTCAACACTCTTAGTTCCAGTCACTTGCATTACTCTATGAATTTTCTTAACCTCATCAATGAAGTTTTGTGGGTCCTCACCAACCTTCGACCCTAGAAACTCAGGCGGATTCATCCGAACAAAGTCTCGAATCCTAGCTACAACTGATTCACCATTAGTGTTAGCAGGAATTGGGACCTGTTGATTGTTCTGATTGGCCACACTCTGATCCAAGAGCTGGATCGCATTGCGAAATTCTGCATTCGTAACCTCATGGTTTGGGACTAGAGGAACTGCGTTAGTATTGCATGTGTTAGCTCAATGAGGAGGCATGATCACTGAAACACTTAACGACGGATTAGAAAGGAGAAGTTGGATCATATCCACGCATGATAAAAATAGCAAAGAAAGTGAAGTTTTCCTTAAAACACTTCGTAGCCTCTCCCTCATAGATGTGGTGCACTTCACACCCATGAAAGAGACTCTACTTAGTGCAGCTTTCAGACATCCTAGGACACTTGAACCTAATGCTTTGATATCAAGTTTGTCACACCTCGAGGCTACCCCTTGATGTAACACGAGACCTAGGATTACGAGTGACCCCAAACTAACCGTGTGTCTGGCATATATCAAGCAAACTGAGACTAACTGAATAAAACATGCACTATGCGGAAGCTAAACCAATGGATAACTTAAATGGGGAAACCCAACTAGTCTGAATGTATAAAACATACTAAGAGTTTAATAACAACTGAAAGATAAGCTTAACAATTCAAGATGAATCTACTAATATGTTTGAAAAGCCTCTAATTGAGTTGAGTTGCTGGGACATGCCCCCAACCAACTCTAACAAAATTGAAAACTAAAGTAAAGACTAAAATGAAAGCATGTCTATTGTCCTCGAAATATGAGGACTCACCACTGAAGCTGCTGAATGCAGACCGATAATCGATCTAAGCGCAATTTGGATGCTGAGTACCTGAACCTACATCATGAAATGATGTAATGCAGAGTATGCGTCAGTACTTGGAATGTACTGAGCATCCAAGATATAGATACTAAGATGTACAAATATATATAAGCTGATCATGACATAACTGAGGAATGACATAAACTAAGCAATAATGTAAATACGGAAACATAATTGAAAAGCTAAGCTTAATGCAATAACCAAGTGCTAATCATGAACATGAGATGCTAAACTGAATACTAAAGTTTATACTAAAATCTTTGTCCAATGCACTAGGAGTCTGACTGTGGGAGCTACTATTAACCAACATAAACCACGTTATTTAAATGTGGAGTCCGATGTATACGCCCCATCGAAAGAACCCAATATACCTTTCCAAGGGTATAAACGCATGAATCGCGTGATCACTAAATATGATGCTCAACAAAGGGGACTTATACTTCTATGGGGGCACGTAGTTCTTGGCCTATGAGGGTACACTGAACCCTAGTCCAACTCAGTGCTAAGTCTACTCCCAACTGATTATGTATATGACACACATGCAACTGAAATACTGAATAACTCAAAATATTGACATGCTAACTGAGAATGCAACATTTATTTACTGATAATGTAACATTCGAAATCTGAGGCATGATTATCTGTTTAACTGACCTAACAAGTGTAATTCATGAACTAAGAGAATCTACACAACTAGGGTTCTGAGTTTCACATAAGCAATTAAACAAACTTTCCAAGAAACATACTATTTCGATTTAGGATACTACAATAGCCAAAACACAGTAAATATCCAAGGTTTTAGAAACCCTAGGTCTAAACAAGATATAAAGAATCAAGGAAATAACTGAATTCTAGGGATATAGTGGATTAAAGGAACCCACTAGTGAAATCCCACATACCTGGAGACAAAATGTACTGAGAAATCCTTCGATTTTGGGGATGAAACTTGAAGAAAACATTTTGATTGTTCTTGGGAAACTGGTGCCTCTTTCTTCTCCTTTTTTCTCTAAGTTTGGATGATTTTTGGAGAATAAAGGTTTTAGGTAGGTTCCGACGAAGTTTAGGTATTAAACGATGTAGTGTAGATGCCCAATGCATAGGGGAAAAGACCATAATGACCCTTACTTAAAAGTTGACAGTGTCATCCACGAGGCCACTAACGGACCGTCAAAGGGACCATGGACCGTCAAGTGGGCCGTGGTTCTTGGCTAGTGATTACTAATCACTCGTACCCCATCTACGGTCCACTTCACAGACTGTGTGAAGGACCACGGACCGTGAAGGTCACCGTGGTTCTTCACTTAGGGCTAGGGGTCTTCTGGATTAAGACGACAGACTCGTCCACGGCCCGTGGAGGATCCCATGGTTCAATGCCTGAGCCTTGGTGGCTCTGCCCCACTTCTACGAGCCATCTCATACCTCTTGTAGGGATCCACAGCCTGTAAAGGGGTCCGTAGTCCACCACGCTTGGCTGGCTGTGAACCACGATGAAGGTGACGGGTCGTGGTCCTGATCACGGCTCGTGAACCCCTCTGTGGTTCACCTTTTCTGTTGAATGGTGCAAGTTTGATTTTTTGAAGTGTGACAAGTACATGGAATGTACGAGTATGTAATATGACTGAGTAAACAAATAACTGAACTGAATGACGTAAAGCAACTCAACTGAATTAATACATGAACATGAAGTGAAAACCATTTAAGCTTTACAATAAAATATACAATGAAAGCAACATGAAAATAATATACTTTGCTTGTGGGAAGTTTCTCTAGCCGACAACCATTACCATGAGCCTTGCAATGATACAACGTCCCGCCGCATGTTGCAAGGGACCATTCTATACCTTGTCGGAGGTATACGATGATATCATGGCTATGGAACCAACTATATGCCTTCTGAGAGGCAGTGAGGAGTCGCATGAAGAATCAATGGTATCCTATCCTACGCTGGCTACGTAGTTTTATAGGACTTCTGAGTTATAAAAGACTCTAACCCAACTCAGTGCTCGATAATTCTCCCAAAATAATTAATATAACTTTGTGCTTAATTAACCCATTACAAAGAATGAATTTCTTACATTACTTGAAATACTTTTCAAAATATGAGACGTGTTTACCTTCCTGAAATCATGCACTTATGAACTTATCTGTCAAGTCCAATAATTAACATAGGCACATATATATATGAATAAAATAACATTAGAAACTCTCAAGTCTTTATGAAATAAAACCTTTAAACTTTTTCTCAAAACTCAGTCTGAAACACAATGATTGGCTTTCAAAGATTCTCAAGACTTATAACTCAGTTCATAGGGTTCATGCAGAATTATGGACATGAATAACTCAACTTAAGGACCTAACTAACCATATAGAAACTCAGGAATACAACTTTTTCGCAAAACTCATCTTTACTTCCTAAAAAAAACTCAGTTTAAAACTCAAGTGTTGTCTTTACAAAGCTTCTTAAAATTTATAACTCAATTAATAGGGTTCATGCGGAATTATGGACATGAAAGACTCAACTCAAGAATGCTAATGCATAAAATATAGCAATTCAATAATTAGAAGTAGAATTTCAAAAAGAAATAGGAACTCGAGAACTCAAAATTACCTCGTCTCAAGAATATTCAAATCTTGGGGTAGAATCCTAGATTACTCTTTTACTGTCTTGAAAGTAGATGTAGGACATGATGACAAACTAGTCCAACACTATGATAGTCTTATATACCCGAATGAACAATGTTCTTGAAGAATCTTGAAGAAGAACTTGATTAGAAGTCTTGAAACTCTAGCTTGAAGGTAAACAATCAAGAAAACCTTTCTTAAGATTCTTGAATTAGTTTCTTGAAATCTCTATGGCCAAGATTTATGATTTTCATTAGTGATTCATAATTTTATGGAATTTGAGTTGGAAAGAATGGAATTCTTGGAGAAAAACTTACCTTGAAGAAGAATATTGAAAAAGATGAAAGAATCTTGAATGGAGTCTTCTACTTTGATTTTTCTTAGGGTTTTGTTTTAGGGTTTCAGAGAGAAGAGAATGATGGATTAAGAGATGAAAATTTTATTGTTTTAGGTCTTTAATTAGTAAATAAATTCATTTAGGGTTTTCTTAGAGGTAAAAAGACAGAAACGGTCCTTTTTAATGTTTTTCCGTCGGCTAATTCGTTACATCATTATATCTGGTTACTAAAATGGTCATAACTTTTTACTCAAAACTTGGATTATCGCAAAATTGGTGGCGTTGGAAAGAGGATTCAAATACCTTTAATTTGATAGGTTATGGGCAACATTGCTTATTTTATTCTAGGAGATATGGTCGTTTGAAGTTGACCAAAGTAAACTCTTACATCAAAACTTAATTGGTAAGGAAACTCTCAACTCAACTTGTGCTAGGAGTTTTTAGTGACCTTAATTGATATCCAAAATCATTCCTATACTAAAGAATTTACCTTTACAAATATGAGCAATTTAAAAATAACCCGATAAGATGTGCAAATAAAGAATAGTTCGGGCCTTTCCTTAAAAAATTACGCGGTGTTACATGGATAACCATTAAAGTTTATGTGGTGGCATCTGTTGGGAAAAACATTAAGTGTTGTACCTTTTTACTTCAAATTAGATAATATATATATATATATATATATATA
>JAJOOH010012843.1:0-16294 GCA_029582605.1 Solanum gracilifrons
ACTTGAGTTGAAGCTCCATTTCCATTTCCAGTGCTTGTCTCCTCAGATGCACTTCCATTCGCCATTGTTGTTGAGCTGTACTTTTGATGCTTTCTTTCAATTCACCTTTGAATAGTGGTGAATCTGAGCACTTTTTTTTCTTGGCTACTTGTTGTTTAATCCTCTACGATCGTAGGCTCTGATACCATGATAACTCCATGAATGGAGATTAAACCTTGGAGAATTTACAGAGCATTTGAGAGAAGAAGAAGGAAGAAGATTGTATTAATGTCTTGATGCAGTGAATCTGCACATACATGCTTATATATACTACTCTTACAATGAATGAATACAAAATATCTCTAACAAACTCTGTAACTAACTATTCCATGTCATCAGCTGATAACTAACTCTTGGAATCTTCTAACTAACATAAGCTTTGTTATTTCTGCATTTGCTAACAGAATTTTTAAAGTTAAAGGAGATGGTGTGTAATGTGGAATTATTTTACGGCTAAAATTAAAAGAGAATTGAATTCCTTTAAGGATGTGATGGAGATAACGTGGAAAACAGAATTCAAAGATTCAATGTTATCAACAATAATAATCCCATGATAAAATGCATGACTATTTTATTCTGCATTTGATTAGAAGTATTAATAGGTACTCATGTATTATGTCTTAATGACGGGATAAATTATCCCATATACATTATTTATTTCATCATTTATGCTTTGGTGATGGGATAAGTTATCTCATATACATGATGGAATAACTTATTCTGTGATAACTTGTAATTAGATTAGTTCCTAGGTCTAACTCACACCCCAAAAGATAGTTCATGCCTCATGATTTTCCCAAGCTTTATAAGAAGTCAATCCATCTCATTAACCACCAATGTAAACTTTTGACATTCTTTAACAGTTCGCAACCAAACGACCCTTAATAGTACAAGAAATCAAGAATAATTTAAATCGCATGTTCAATCTATCTATCTATACTTTTCTTTTCCGCTCACAACTTTAATTATGCCATTCCATCCAAATGGAATATCATATAGTAATATGAATTTTCAAAAGTTAAAAGGTAAGGTATTTAACTAGTTATTGCTTCTTACATGATGATAAATGTTTTACCGTATCATGTCCACAACTATCACACACAAATTTTTATGGGTATTCACATATACATATATGATACAGGAGATACAATGAGATATTCACATATATACATATCTATAATGGAATATACACGGATGAAATCGTTTTCGATCTTGAATTTTAAATCTAAAATCAACTCCAATCTTCTTTAAATCGTCTCGATTTAAAATTGATAGTGAAACTCAACAACATGTTTCAACAAAAATTAATATCACCTAACCAAAATAAATCACAAACAAAATGGTGTTTTGTTCGACGAACTCGAAAAAATAATGAAAATACCAAAAAGAGTGTTTATCAGACAAGTATAATGAGAAATAAAGTTGGAGAGAAATTGAAGAAACCAGTTAAAAGAGAGAGTAATAAATGTTTTGAACTATTTTTTTTTCTACAAATTTTTTTGGTACAAAATGAGTAATTTAATTAATTAAAATATGAATGTTGGCTATCATAAATTGATCAGATGATTTTACGAGAATGACCTTAATAAGAGGTGGTCCTGATTTTTTTGTCCCAATTAAAAAGATTTAAAGAAAGGGATTTTACTTGAAGAAAATTCGTTAAACCATAAATAACACTATATACAATAGACTCTTACGGTCCGAGTCTATTCACACTAAACAATGCTCACCCTCTTTTGTTGCTATTATTTTCTAATAGACAAACCTCAATGTGCATTAATTACTCCATGCAGCTATAAACCTATGCTACGTCTTTGCTAGTATTTTATTTATAAATTGATTCTATTTAAATTTCACAAATCATGAGGATTAAGCTTCACTATAAATTATTCTCAAAAGGTGCTTAGAGGATTTTTGGCAAATTCTATGCAAGCAAAAAAGCTAAAGTATCTGAATTTCATGATTACACATATGCTTCACCTTCAAGCAAACTATATTCAACCATTCATTTGCAATATAAAAGGAATAAACACCAATTGTATATGAATGAATTCTCATAAAAGACTCAAAACTACTCATTCCAATTTCATCCTTCCAAACCAATAAAAAAAATGTTTGGGGATCCACGGGGTGTCTATTGTCGCATTAACGTATGACTGAGTCTGAATTCTTGTCGAAAAGTCCCTTATTGAAGGGTACTTAATTAAGCGTTCCCTAACAAATATGGTTACATATCTGGTAAGTGACCCTAAGACTCCTAATTAAGGATGAATAAGTACTTATCACTTTGCCATGTTTATCACGACTCTTACTGCTAATAAATTCACAATTATGACTCGATCAAACCTAACCAAAATCTCTTTTAGGATTACATACCACTCCATCAAAATGTTTACACATTGACTATGGAACACGAATGCATTACAAGATTGGCATCATTTAAAAACAAGAAAAGGTAAAAGTAATGAATAGATAATATAAAAAAGTAATGATGGATTATTTCACACTAGGCGTGCCAAATTCATTTTTCATCATTTTTTTTTCCTTTAATCTTTTTATCAACCACTTATGTGAAGGTTAATTAATTAGCCAACTTTGGTTTACTTTACATTATGATCACTTGTGGCGTTAATTTTTTTTAATTTAGTGTCCAACTTTTAGATGTGAAAAGCCAATAGGATATAATAGTTGACACGTTTATTTACGCTAATTTATAATACTCATTCCAAATTTGTATCTCGTAAGTTCATTAAGACTATATACAACAAATATGAATATCATAAAAAAAATATACACTTTATTTATTATTTCTTTTGCAAAATTCATCATGAACAAATAAAAACTAATATAATAATTTCAACACTTTTCCCGCGCAAATTTAGGACATAGAATCAAGAAAGATATAATTAATTATTGTATTCATTTCAAATAACAGAGAAAGTGACTTTTGATCAGTGAAAATTAAGCTTTGGTGCATTTATTCATTTTCATTTATGTTGAAATTTAAGAACACTACATTATGATATCTATTCAAAGTCCTATTCATAATCATAATTAAATAGAGTATTGTTAGAAAAAAAGTAAATTATAGACATTGAACCAACAACCTCTATTACAACATCAAGTTCATATTTATTTGTCTAACATTTTTTATTTTACTTGTATTAAGAAATTAATAAGTTTATTATTTTATCTTTCTTTATTTTTTTTGAAGTCAACTTTTCAATCAATGAATATGAATTAATTTATTTTGGTTTATTAATTTGACCAATGAACATGAATTATTTTAGTTTTTCTATGTTAGTCAAATATATATTTTCAAGGCTAACAACTCACGAGAATAAAAATAGAAAGAATATTGTAATTTATGCATTAATTTTATGAAATGATAAGTATTATAAATCAACTATTTATAATAAGGATGACATATAAAAAAACGAAGGAAGTATAATATATTATTATTATTATTAGCCTATTCGGTCTTTTCAACATCAATTTATTTGACGTGGCTTTTCTGGAAACATGTGCCGCAAAAAACGTCATTCACTTTTTTTTTGTTTTAAAAAATAATTACTTGTACTACTATTATAATTCCCTTTTGACCATTTTGCCTCCCACTGGCGCCAAATTAGAACCAAATATACTACCGTTTTAATTTATTTGTTTTTTTTAATTATTATTGTTAGAAGAATATTTTGTTTTTTAATAATATTTTATTTTTAAATATTTCAAATTATAATTTTTTTAAAAAATTACTTAATGAAATTTCGAATCACAATCAAACCAATAAAATAAAGGGAGTATATTTTTATGGACAATAACGTTCCTTCCCGGAGTAGTAAAGAAATGATGGAGCGATATGTACGCCTTCATTTTTAATCATAGGTCTCAGTTCGAGTCTCCTGGATACGGAATCATCTTTGTTATGAAGCTTTTTACCCTCTAATATGAAACTTTCAACATGAATTCGAATTTAGTAGGACTTCAATATAGGTATCGAACGCCAAATGAAAAAAAGATAATGGAAAAAGGATTTTTTTTCGCAATTTTTATGTGGCTATTTCCTAATCAGTAATCACTTTACCTTAAAATCAGCTACTACACATATTTTCAGACAATTCAAGAAAGAGACCAAATAAGTCAGATATTTCTTTACATATACATATAATAATTAATATATTTAATAATAATAAATGCCATAGTTTGGATACCTTCTTTAAGAAGAAAAAAAAAACCATTAGATTATCAACTGTTATATATATTAAACTAAGAGAATAAAATTGAATACAAAGTTATGTCAACACATAATATTTTACACTACATTGCATTGCAGGGAGGTAATATGATCTCCACATAGTTTAGGTGTATATATAGTTAAGATGTGTAATTGATAATTTCATTACGAATACTTGATCCCAATAAAATAACGTGCAAATGGCTTATATAATTGTTACACAAATATAAAAATAAAAATAAAAATAAAAGATTGCCTAGGGACATTTTTCAACTTCTAACACCAAAAAAGTCCAAAAGAGCCAGCTTCTAATTCACCATGACTTAAAATGTCGTATCTACATACAAATAATGATAATAGACAAATGAATAAAACAGTGTAAGCCTCTTATTTCAACGATTTATCCACACTATGTCCATAAACTACTTCATTTGACCATAAAGGCCTCCTTTCTGACAACAATTTATTTTCATGTTAAATTAGGTCTTGGGCTTAACTCACACCCCAAAAACTAGCTCAAAGGGTGGAGGATTGACCAAGCCTTATAAGGAGTCCACCCATCTCATTAACCATCGATGTGAGACTTTTGTCATTCTTTAACACCCCACCTCACGCCCAATGCTTAGCATCTGGTGCGTGGGCAATTTTGATTTTGGGGGTTCCAACATCGGGTGAGACGGGTCCTGCTCTGATATCATGTTAAATTAGGTCTTGGGCCTAACTCACACTCCAAAAGCTAGCTCAAAGGGAGGAGGATTGTCCAAGCTTTATAAGGAGTCCACCCATCTCATTAACCATCGTTGTGGAACTTTTGTCAATCTTTAACAGTTAAAAATTATTTTTACCGTTATGCATATATAGACAAGATATTGACATTACACGACAAGCAATAATCTACTAGAAATTGTTAAATTGACTTGATAGTGGAAAAAATATTTAATATTGTTCATGCATATTATCCATAATTTACATGATCTCATTGGTTAAATTATTTTTCTTTCATCCACACTATATATGTCCAAAAAGCTTTCTGTCAAACTAGTTCAAAGTTTTAATGTATGGACAAATAAGGTACCCTTTCCTCCAGGGAAGAGAATAAAATAATATGAGTGTGTAAGAAAATAATATATTGCAGGATTTCACTTGATTTTTTTTTTAAAAAAAATAATAATTCCTATGGTTGCTTAAATTATTCTTATTTTTCCACCAAGTCATGAGTCATGAATTATGAAGTTGTTTTGTGTATGTTAAGGAAGATATAACTTGTAACTTAGTTTATTCTCTACCCAACTTTAGTTTGTTTTCTTGTAAATCACCAACTTGTTTAGTATACCTTCATATCATTTTCATTGTAGTTTGATGCTATTCAAATTAAAAGTGTAATAAAATTTTGAACAACTTTTAATAATTCGAAACGAAACAAATACATTGATGTAGTTTGTGCTGTGTTACATACTTTCGAAAGTCGAATTAACAAATTCATTTATATATTATGTCAATTGTCCAATATAAATAACAATAATAACTGAAGAATAAGAAATTACTAAAGACTACGAAAAAATATATATTTTTTTTTGAAAAAATACATAAATACACAATTTAAAATATCATAATATCTAAAATTTTCAATCATTAACAAAAAATTCTTTCGAATACATTTCTATACCCTCTCGGATTCATCCCTCATCATTTAGATACATCCATATACCTTATCCCTTCTCGGATACATCTCTCATTAAATAATGTATCGAACAATCAATGAATGTATTTGAAAATAATATTCCACTTGTCCCTATTTATTTGTCCACTTTTGAATTGATACACTCATACACCTATTAAGAAAACAATTAATGACATAATGAGTTTACCATTTTACCTCTATTAATTATGAAGTGGATGGAAAATTCTACATTTTTCAAAGTAATTAGTCATTTAATTGAGAGTATAATATGTAAAAAATAATTGTCATTTATTGATTTGTCAAAATGGACAAGTAGTTATAGATAACTATAAAAGAAAAAGTGAACAAGTAATTAAGGACAAAAAAAATAAAAAAATCTAAATTTTTTATAATTGAAAAACTTTCGGAATATGATGTGATTATCAGTGAGGGATGTTCCTACCGTGAGAAGGGCCCACTGATATCAGAAATTTGGGCCTAGGGATTCGTGACGTTGAAATCATGTCAAATAAATGGGGCCCGATATACAAAAGGGCCCACAAGGACACTCCTACCCTGGCCCACTCCACTTTGCACCGTTCGATTGAAAACGAAACGCCTCTGTCTCTCTCTCTCTAGATTTTCGCGGGGTTTTCTCTCTCTATACGTATATGTATATATCAGCTTTGAAGTATATACTCAGTTTCTCTCTCCTTTTCAAGAAAACGTTTCATGCCATTCCAAGAAGATTTTCCTTAGCTTTGGAAGTTGGAACTCTCCCTGCTCTGTTCTGTTCTGCTATTCCTTTCTTTGCCTTTACTGTAAGTACATTCATGTCTGCAAATGGGGTTTACATGAATATTGTTGTTATGGGTCTGCATTTTTTGTCTTTGCTTTTTACCCACTCAAAATCTTGAAATGGGTTTTTTTTTTTCTTTAAGTGAATGTTGTGGTGTTATGGGTCTGCATTTTCTTGATTTTTTTGGTCTTTTCCTTTTTTATCACCCTAAATCTTGAAATGGTGTCTCTATGAATATTGTGTTATGGGTCTTCATTTTTGGTGAATCTTTATTTTTGGGGGTCTTTGCTTTATACCCACTCAAAATCTTGAATGTTGTGGTTTTATGGGTCTGTATTTTCTTGATTTTATCTTCTTTTTTGTTTTGTCTTTTCTTTGTTACCACTAAAAATGCTGCATTATGGGTCTACATTTCTTGATTTATTTTTATTTTTGTGGTATGTGATATGACATCCCTTTTTATGTGAGTGTGAGCCTTAAGATATTGTTTGTGAGCTCCATTTTACTGGATCTGTAAGGTGGTTTGAATTTGATTCAACTGTATTAATACTTGTGATTATTGACTCTCAGATCTTGTTTCAGAAATTAGGCTTTTTTTTTCAATTGACAACTTTCATGTAAAAATGCCATATGAACTATTGTTTTTTAGTGGGTGGATTGAAATGTTGAACAATGAATTAGATTCATGACATTTTGGGTCCAGCTGGGTGAGAAATGTTCAATCTGTAAGTTAAAGTTGTGGGGATTGTGTTGCTTTACGTTACAGATACACAGAATCTTATGGTTGAAGACTCAGAAAAAGATGGTGTTTTGATACTTTTGGTCCAGTACTCCAGTTAGGATTTGATTTTCTCACTTTTGTCAGGTCATGCTTTTTCATTGTGAAGAAAATATGTCTTATTGGGTTGCCAAGCAAATGCTTTTGGCTGGTTTTAGTAGTTCCATATTTCTATTTCTATGTTTTTATTCTTATTATTTATCTATATACAGATCTTCTTTGAAAGTATAGTATGTAAGAATCGAAACGTGATTCTACGGCTTCATTTAGTTATAGTTCTTGTGTCAACTTCATAGAAGGCTGACTGCAGCATTTACTAGAAATTATGAGATTTCAGCATTTGCACTTGCTCGAATTCTCTTAGTACTTCCGCAAATCCATCTGTTGTCCTGTTTGCTTTAGGTTCTATTCATTGCTTGTGAACATGGAATTGGCATAACTGGTTAAGGTATGGTGGCGTATAATAGACCATTTAGGTCTGGCCCTTTTCTGGTCCTCGTGCATAGTGGAAGCATAGTGCATTGAGCTTCCCTTTTACTTCCTCTTCTAGTCTTTGCCAATCTGCTTACGATGAGTTGCCGGTATACTTGTACAGTTGGCAAATTGCCTATTTTAAAGAAGCTGAATTATTGATTGCTTACTGCTAGAAAAAGATATTGACCACTGATTTGAAGTATTTTAGTTTATTGGTCTGCTAACACTTTCATTTTTATCAGGGTCTACATTCAGTTCAGGTCATTACTCTGCATACTTGGCACAATTCCTTTCCTCTAGATAAAGCTACCGTTTTCTGTCAAATATCCGACTCACTAGGAGTCTGTTGTTCTTTTAGGCCTGAATGATTTCATATTGGTTCAAGAAGTACGATGAATATTTTGTCTAGGAGTTCTTGTGTTACTAGTTTGCTTAATCCTTCCAACTCTTTTGTGCACTTGTCTTCTATAGGAGTCCTTGTGGTCGGGCATAACGTTCAAATTCTTTCCTAGTGATACATTGAGTAATGGATGTTGTGGCATGTCTCTGTTGTGATTTTTATTTTATGTCTTTCAAATATTCTAAGACCTTTTTTTCCCTTTGCAGTAAAGAATGTAATTGAAGTTTGAAAATGGGGCACCGACTAGAAACTAGACGTCATCATGAAAGCTCCAGTGCTGCAAAAGAGATCAAATCATCCCTAGCAAATCAAAGTTCAAAGCTCAGAGACAAGTATAAAGTTGAAAGCACCGAAGATAAGCCATACATTAGCAGGCATCATGGCTTAAGCAAGACGGTCAATCAGAATGTTTCACAATTGACTTCTTCTGGAGATCACCAAAACCAGTGGCTAGGGAGTAAGGAAAATAAAGATGACGAGCTTGTCAAGTACATGTCCAATTTGCCAGGCTATCTGCAGCACACGGAAAAGGGAAAGAATATTCAAGGAAAGGCTTTGAATTTCGGAGTCCTTGATTGGGAGCGTCTGGAGAAATGGAAATATAATGAACGTATGCCTTCAAGCTGTCATCGTAAAACGTTATCAGGTAGTTCTTCATTTGTTGCTGTTAGACCTCCCAAAGCTTATGGCATCTCTTCTCAGAGAAAGCAAATGCCATTACCGAGTGTTCCATCTTGTGAACTAAAGCTTGCAGAACCCGTGCGGCAATCCCAATCAGAGTTTATTCAGATCCAGGATATGCAAACTACACGGTGCCCCACAAAGCATGGTAAGCAGAAACAACGTCTTAGGAAGGAGGTACCACCTCGCAGGCGCAATTCTGAATTAAATATTGGCAAATACATGGACCGTGATTCTGTTCAAAATCTGAAACCAGATGAAGAAGATTTGTTCTGGGTACAGATTAAGAATGTCGGTGTTCCTTGTAGTCATACAAACAGTCTTCAAGATTGTAAAAGCGAGATCAAATTTGACAATGAAGACAACCTTAGTTCCCAAAATTATGCTGCTGAACCTAAGAATATTGTTCTCTTGGTTCCAAAACATCGTTCAACAACAAGTACGGAGGCCTCTCAATTCTCAGAATCGAGAACATCTTTTGATGAGCAACCAGCTGATGCGATGAGGACGGGATTTTCTGATTGTTCTTCTCTGGATTCCTGCTCTAGTGAACTGCTTGCTGTTCCACATTCATGTCCTCTGCCTGCAAGCTCTGCAACGAATACAGAGTCTCATGTGAAGCAACGCCAGTTGTCCAGTGCTCGGGACATAACAGATTTATGCTCATCCCCATGTCAAAATGAGAGGATAACTAGTCGCTCTTCATTTGATGCCAAATGTCTGAAACACAATAAATCTGATGTAGAATTGAGAGTCCCAGCTGAGACTTCGCAGAGAGCAGATTTGGACACTGCAGAGCAGGCAGTGGTGAAGGGAAGACATCCATCCCCTAATAAGAGGTTTAGCTTTAGTCTTAGTCGAATGAGCAGAAGTTTCAGTTTTAAGGAGGCCTCGGATGCTCCACCACTGAATAGTACAAATAACATCCCAAAGTCTGGCCCAGCAGGAGCTTCTTCCAGTGCGAATCTCAGTAATCGGGAGAAGCCAAATGCTAATAGCAGAGGAAGATCTAGTCCTTTGAGAAGACTCCTAGATCCATTGCTGAAGCCTAAGGGCGTTCAATCAGCTGAGACATTTCCACTTTCTAATGGAAACTCAAATGGCAATACTTTGCCCACTAAAAACCACAGCAAACATGTTCATGTGAAAAAGCATCTCCCCTCAACTCTTCAGGCTCTTCTACAGCTTTCACATAAGGATGGAGTTCCATTTTTTAAACTTGTGGTTGATGATGATGGTGGCATTCTTGCTGCAGCTGTCAAGAAGTTACCAACGTCCGGGAAGGGTGGAAGTAGCTTGGTTTATGCTTTCTATGCAGTCCATGAAATTAAAAGGAGGAGTGGGGGTTGGATGAGCCATGGACCAAAAGAGAAAAGTGCTGGCTTTGGTTATAAAGTTATTGGCCAGATGGAGATTTCTTGTTCTGAAGTTCAAAACTCAAGTGTACATGAGCAGAAAAGCATATCTGTGCGAAGGGAATCCGTCTTGTATAGCATTGATTGTGGACAGGTGGAAAAGCAAGTCCCTGATTTTTGTCAAAAGAGAGAGCTTGCCGCCATTGTCGTTATGAACTCAAGTCAATATAAACAAGAAGGTATGCAGCAATTACCTGGAGAGACCTGTGAAACATACAGTGACGTTGTAGTCATTCTTCCTGGTGGTACACATAACTTGCCAAATGATGGAACTCCTTCCTCATTACTCGAACGATGGAGATCTGGTGGATTATGTGATTGTGGAGGGTGGGATGTTGGTTGCAAGCTAAAAATACTTGAACAGGATAAGAATTGTAGGAGCCAAGATTTTCTAACCCTTTTGATTCAGGTACTTGTTTGTGTCAAACTTAATTTCACTTTGTTTGCTGCTGCTTCTCTTGATAAGTCTTGAATAATATTTGGTTACCAATGCTTCTTCACAGGGAGGAGATCGGAGGAGCAAGCCTATCTTCAGTATGGCACCACTCAAGAATGGACTTTACTCTGTCGAATTTGATTCATCAGTTCCTTTGTTAGAGGCATTCTCCATATGTGTCTCTGCCCTGACTAGTCATAAACTAGCTGACATCTTTGAAATTGGGTCTCTAGGACAGAAGAAGGCTTCTTCAGATGTCCCGAGGGGGACAAAGGCTTCAATCGCAGTCCAAGGACAAGTCCCTCAAAGATATGTGTCATCTCCACCCCCCTCACCTGTTGGAAGGATCTAGGGAACTGATGAAGCAAGAATTCTGAGAGACTGTTTTAGCATCACATGTTCCTAATTGCATCTTGCAAACTGAAAATCTGTGGTGACCTCTCATTTTGTACGTCTTTGATCAGCTGTAAATTCTCTTATAGCAAGGAAATAATGTCACGCCGCAAGGTATAGAAATGAACTCAGTAGAAAAGGTTTTAGAGAAAGTAGTACTCTTGAATATACAATGGCTGGATTTCGTTTCCTTTGTTTTTATCTAAGGTAATGTTGATGGTTCTACTGTTATTCAGGTTTCCATAATCTTGATGTTGTGGGTCAATCCAATACATATTTGACACTCCAATTTTATTTTGTTTTTTATCTTTATGCACAATTTTTACATTTGAATAGAACAAGAAAAATCAGATGTATATTCTAAATTTAGAAGGGAAAAAGATCGTTCACTCTTTGCTTGGCCCATCCAAGCTTGTAATGGCAAAAGCTTTCAAGCAGTTTGGCAAAGCTTCTAGGTAAACAATGTTCTTTTCCCCCCATAATTTGACATGTAAAAGCACTTCCTGATCAAACACAAACTACTAATAAAAACACTACTCAAATGGTTACTCTACAAAAGCACTTTTGTTACTCAAATGTTCTCTAATAAGCTGACTTCGATAGCTTGATCAAACAAATTATGTTTGTCGTATCACTGAATAATAATAGGTTACAAAACCTATGATAATATAAGATTTCTCACTCCCACTAAAACAGCTCTCTCGTTCACAATTTACAGGTCAATATAAGAGGCATGGTGAATACATATGAACCATTGTCCATCAACCTTCTCAAACACATTAGTAGCAAACTGTTTTCCCCAGCTGCTACCCTTTGTCTTGACCATTTCAACGCACGTAACGTACCCGAGATCACCTCTAACATGAACCTGGACATCTCTGATCTCTATTTCAAGTGGGAAATCATATTCTGCCCACACAAACTCCCAGCTTCCCATTACAAGATCATAGCCTGATATGCCACTCACCCCCGGGTGAACGATGCATGTATTCTCACCCCTCGACCAGAGGGCTTGCATAGCAGCTAAATCTCCAGTCTTGAAAGCATTGTAAAATCGAGCATTTGCTGCTAGTACAGATGCATTACTATTCTCCTGGAGAAGCCGGAGGCTATCCCTGATTTTTGCTGCTTGGGCATAGTTCTCCTCTTTAATAGCAGTCCTTAAATCTCGAGCCAGTGTTTCTTCATTTTGCAAGATGCTTTCGCCACTCAAGGTTCCTTCTGAATCTTCACTCCTGACTTGGCATCGTCCCAGCAATAGCGAATGGGATGCTGGTCTGAAAGGTTCTGTTCTGGATAAATACACAGTTAGATCATTTTATAGCTTAAGAGAAGAAATCTAATGTAACTCAAATAGAAGAATAGAGATTAAAGGGGAAAGACACAAACTGTTAACCCTGACATGCTACATACAGTACATATTTCAAGACTTCTCCACAGCACCGACCGGCAACCGCTAAATATGGAGGACAAAAGCAGGCAATTGGAAATGACAAGAATTTAGGGATCTGTGACTAGGAGTCTAAATAAAATGCTTTCTCAAAGCATAGGTTACTTACTGATACAAGGAAGATTTTATAACTGTAAGATGCTATGAAAGGTCAAAGGAACAGAAGTAGTTGGAGTGCTAGACGTTGCTTTTTTCTTTCCCATAATGCCATCCTCGATCTCATATGATGTCCAAGTAAAAGAAAATGCCAACACATCAGCTAGTAGTACCATTCTAGTAGTCCCAAGAATATTAACAACATCAGCTATGTTGCAACTTGCAACCCCAAACTAGTTGGAGTCATCAGTTACATAAATATTCAATATATATTCCTCTCTTCCAAGTTAGCAGGATAACAAATGATGGTATTTATAACTCAACAATCCTACGTTATTTAACTATATTTCTACATCCTAAAAAGAGAAAAACAATACTACCTCCGTCCCAATTTTTTTTTTTTTGACAAGGGTAAAATTGTATTCATCAGCATTAAAAACATGTTGGAGACCTCCAAAAAATGAGTTACAGCATTTCAATCTATGACAAAACATCTACTAGATTACACATATTTTGGATTTCGATATTCAAACAAGTCTATCTTTGACAATAAAACTTTTCATATATCTTTTAAATATTATGGATTGTCAATTATTGTGACTTATAGTACTTTTTACGTAGTTTACAAATATATAAATTTCATTTCAAAAATATTGAAGATTTCATGCACAACTTTCCGGTCAAACTTAAAATGTTTTGACTCTCGAAAAACGAAATGTGTCACATATATTGGGACAGATGGAGTAGTTCTAAAGATATCTTCAAACCAAGCAAGAAGAACTTACCGAAAGTTCTAGCTTTTGAATCAAAAGCACAGTTTCCAGGAAAATTGTCAGAAACTATCTTAGTTGTGTCAGCTAAAACTGCACAACATTGCATATGGAGATGTGAAGTAAGGCAGTGGTTGATCTCGACTCGGTTGATACTGGACCAAGCTAAAAACATCTGTTGTCTGAACTTAGTGCATCCCTGCATTTGAAGTCGGAGAATAAAGGTGAAATGCAGCTAGAAAGTGTACACATGATGCAAGTTGTACGTAACACATTTTCTTCATAGGATAAATTAAATAGGAGCAGAACAATAGTAATAAATAGATCGAGACCTCTTAGGTTACAGAATTCGACACAACTGGAAACACTTCCAGTTTTCTTTCCTTGTACTTTCTTTCTTTCATTTTATCAGAAAATTTAAATGCATGTCCTACTAGACTTCGTGAAAAGGGATTTGCTTTATCCTTTCAAACCACTAAACTATATATTGACTCGGAATAACCTTATTATGTGTCTCACACAACTGACATTAGTGAAAAGTCGGCATTTTTGCCAACTTCTTTCAATCGAATAATGTCAAAGTTTGTAACCTACCCATTACTATTAGTCAATTAAGCACTTTATTGACGTTTGCAGCATGAACAAGGAACTATGAGTGCTAACCATGTTTTTCAGAAATCTTCTGTCAGGCAACATTTTTCAAATGAAATACAGTTGTCCATCAAATTTTAATCATACAATGGTGAAATATATACACATCTATATCGTGCTTTGATACCAATGAAGAAATTAATTACTTGGAGATTTATGCAAAATTAGGCATACCTTCTATTAGGGTCGATGTATGTTACCGCCACCAATTATCTAAGTGATTTCCTACAAGATCACTTGTGGAGTGTTGTTGTTTCTCCACAACAGCTACAGGCTTTAATCTAAAAATTTAACTCTCAAATCTCAGTATGTTGAGAATGACTCAAATCACTCCAATTTATAGGTTAACTTAGTGACTTATAACTCCATTTCACTCATAACTCTTCTTTCCTTAACTCCCACTTTAATTCAAGAGTTTCAACTCTTCTTCTTTTACTATAGGGAGTTATGTGATGGAGTTACAACTTACCTTCATAAATGAAGTAAGTTATGGGTCACACCATCATGGATGGACTAAGTTCTAACTATAAATCTAAAAACATGTTTCACACACTACAATATGATTATGAAAATGAGATATCAACATTTTCCTTTAATATTGCATAATATAAGATATCACCAACTACTACAATTACATACAAATTTAACACTAACGATACAAATTACATACAAATTTAGGATTTCTATAACCATAAACACTATCATTTTAAAACACACATAAACACTATCATTTTAAAAAAGGAACCCGAAGGCCTATCATCCATAAACATTATCATTTTTGGCGAGTTTCATACCCTAACTATCAATTGTTCACTTTTTTCCTATTTGAACTATCACCATCTACATATTATAAGGCACATTAACTATCAGTTGATCCCTTTTCCTCCCTCATTTAGTTACAAATTACAATACAATAGGTCTACATGGGGGGCATAGATACTTGGATTGTAGTTAAAAAGATAGATGTTGCCAGCAAATGCAACTATTTCCCTTTAGTATCCCCAAATTCACTTACACATAAAAACAAAAATTGAAAGACTATAAAAAAAAAAAAACTCACGTCATTGCAGAAATGAGGTTGAATGATTCGAGGTCTGAATGACATAGCCTGCAAATTTGACGCTGACCACATTGTAAATACAGTTCCAAGTCATCAACTGCTTCAGTGATTTCTGTACAGAAAGGTAAAAGAAGTCATCAATTCTAAAGAAAAACGAAATCTCAGAGAAATACAAAGGAGCAAAAGTTCGAAAGCTTACGAATATTGAAGGCGAAGAGAAAATGGGTCAATGGAAATGGAAGTAGCCATAGACAGGAAACTCATGTGCTTGGTTGGTGGAAATGGTAATTGGGCTTCCAATAACTGGGTTTTCTTCATATTTGGGCTCTGACCCACAGGCATTTGAATATGGGAAAAGAACACTTCTATCCAAAAAAAAAGTATAAATTATAGGAACCACATATTATAAGTGCTAAATAACATCCTATCCCTTCTAATTTTCTATTTACCAAAAATCCCTTAAAAATGATGTTTGCAGGATATATAGCGTTGTGCACTGGATACATTAAGTTTGATACATTTCACATAGCGGGATACATAGCGTTGTGCACGGGATATATTAGGTTTGATACATTCTACATAGCGGGATACATGCGTTGTGCACGGGATACATAGCGTTTGATACATTCCACATAGCGAGATGCATAGCGTTGTGCAGGGGATACATGCGGGATACATAGGTAAAATAAGGAATTTTTGAAATTTTTGAAAATTTTGAAATAAGTAGGGATAAATGGATATTAAGGTAAGTAAATGAGTGTAGTTAAGTAATTTGTCCAAAAAAAAATATAGAAAGGGCTGCCCCTTACTTTCATACCCCTTTTTTTAACTACTAATTCACGTTCAGTGATTAATACCATCAGATTATACTAGGAGGAAGAGACAATATTTTAGTAAAAAAACTGCTCAATTACTTTTTAATATATCATCAGAGTATACAAATAACATCATAATATAT
>JAJOOH010012844.1:0-50073 GCA_029582605.1 Solanum gracilifrons
ATATATTATCTTCTTCTTTTTTTAACTCTTATTTTTTTAACACACACACATATATATATAATTATTATCTTCTTCTCTTTTTAACTTTTTTTTTTTTAAAACCGTTCGATCGAATGATCGGACGACCCAAATTAAACCCCATAATATTTTTTTCTTTTCCCAAAAAATAGTACATCACCCGCCTACTTTTCCTCTTCTTTTCCCTAGACTGCGCTTCAATATAGGAAAAGAAATAAAACGTTTTCCCTTCCCTAGAAAGTCTCTCCATAGACGCTCCTCTCCTCTTCCCAGAACACTCCCCTCTCCCATCAACCTTTTCCTCTTCTGCCAGCATCAGATCACCATAAAAAGACAATTTCCAGTGGTTTTCAACCATGTTCCTCCATCCCCGTCAATCATAACCTCCTTTCTATCACTTTTACATATTTTCCAACTTATTTTCTGACCCAAAGCAGGCCCAGAAACTGCCGCTGCTAGCCTGAAAGATGAGGAACACAAATAACCATCGGATTTGGTTCATTATGCCTTAATCTAATAGGTTTTAGAGTGGAAGCCTACCCCAAAATCAGCTATAAAAAGGAGCCATTTGGTTCCATTCGAAATCATCCAGCAACAATCAAAAAAATCCAAAAACAATCCAGCAAATCGAACAACATTCGAGAATCCGGAAACTAACAAAAGACACTTAAGAATCGATCAAAGGATCATCCGAATAAAGGAAACAAAAAAAATAATCTAGAAATTGATCCAAAATTTTAGAAAGTTTTCGGCGAGTTTGAGGAGGTTTGAAGTTGGAATCTCTTTGCGTCGAAGCTCTAGTTTGCTGCTCTACACAAGGTCAGTAAGCACCCTCGTCTTACATTTTGTTTTAGTTTCTGGAAATAAGAATATAATTTTGTGTTGTTATCTCGATTCTGCCCATCTAAATTCGTTCAGTTATAAAAAATGGTTAGTAAAGATTAGTGTCAATGAGAGGGACTGTTGATTTACCAATCTGATTATGTGTGTCTTATTTCTCTAAATGTAAATGTTGCCTCTTAGATGTACTTTGTACACATAAATAATTTCATGCTGTAAACTTAAGTCAAATCACTATTTTTGGTAATCTATATAACTGAAATTGGTGTTGCATCTCTTTGTTTCATGTTAACAAACAAAATCCTTGATTAAGAACATGGTTGTTGTTAATGGCTATTTTTATCTGTTAAGATCCAAAGCTATCCAGTTTCAATTGAAACAGAGTCGTAATCATTTCATTCTTTAACTTTCACTTTTGTTTCCAACTAAATTTAATCAAATAGTCATTTTTCTAAGAATGATTTACAGTTTCATCCCCTTCTTGCATGACTCGTGACTTAAGTTTTCATGTGAATGTGAGTAGTAAAATATAGCCGTAGTAGTCTGTAATCCCTTTTTGTTAATTAAGAAAAACATGTTGTTGATTGTATGTTTATGTAAAAAATGTGTTTTCTGCGATTTCATACTCTAAATTAATGTCATCAACTTGATGTTACGTTTCTATTAACAGACAATATATTCTATGAAGTGATTCATTTTTTTTCTTGGTGAATGATGTTTAGTGAGGCTTTAGAACATGTAGTATACTCAACTAATGTGTTAGACTAGTGACTTTGAATTATCAAAATCTAGTTGATTGTTATGATTATTGTTGGCATGATATTTTTTCTTTTTTTCTTCTCGAATATATGGGTAACTATAAGAAAGATAGATAGGGAAAAAGCCTCTTGTCTATCTTTTTTAAATTTTGACTTTGTTACACTTTCCAACATAATATATGCTATGTAAAGTTATGTAAAGTGCTGCTCTGTTTTGAATTCGTTGTTGTTATTTGAACAGTTCCTAATCTCTTTTCCTCTTCTTATATTTCATGTACAACCGGAGAGCTGGAGTTTCTACTTTGGAACTCGTTATTGGCCTAAAATATTAGGCCAACAACAATTAGGATCATTGCAATACTTGGAGTCTCATAAATAGGAGTCTAACGTTTTTTAGCCTTCCGTTTTACGATTTTGATTATATTGTTTTGATATGTTAACTAACCTTTACTTATGTCTACATAACTCTTAAGTTTTGATATATTAAATTGCTCGTCTTTTATTTTTGAAGATTATTTATGTGACCTAATGTTATTTGTTAAAAAGATTGAAGTTATATTATAAGCCCTTAGGCAATTCTTTTAGAACAAAAATGATAAGAATATTTCTTCTTGAAAATAGGTTAACTCATAACATTCTTTTATGCTTTTTAAGTTGAGGAAAAGGGAACTTATAGTTTAAGAGTTCCCAAATGAAGTTTCAAAAGGGCTCAAATAATATTCATTTAGGCCTAATTCATCGTTTGGGACTTCAAATGAATTTGAGATTAGTTCAAACACTAAAATAATCCCCTTTAGAAATATATTAGGCTAGAATAATTACCCTCGAGAAATATATTTTTTGGGAAGTAGGCCCTATATTTTATTAACAAAAAAATAAAAATGCAAGCTATAAAACAAGTCTCAATAACTAGGCCTATTTTATATTCTTTAACCCATCTCCTTTATAAAAATTATATTTGTCATTATTGTTATCTTTCAAATCAAATATTACTAAAACATTTTAATCTTAACATGCTATCTCAAGATTTTAGATATGCCAACAGATTCAAAATACAAGGTACATATTAGGACAGTTCTGGCAGCGCGGGCGAGACGTTGTATCATCACATAGCTCATAGTGATGGTTGTCGGTTAGAGAAACTCCCACATAATTACATTACTTTCTTATATGATTACTTTGAGTTGCTATTCACTGTTTAAATGCTTTATATAAACTGCACCTTGTTGTTTAATTATGCATTTGAGTTGAGTATACATGAGTTGAGTAAAGTTGAGTTAAGTGTTTCTTTCATAATTCAGTTCAAGCTTTTGTAATGTTTAGTTTTCCCCTCGCATACTCGTACATTCAATGTATTGATGTCATTCGGCCTGCATCATTTTATGATGCAGATACAGGTAGCCAGAATCAGCATCCAGCGCCTCGTTGATCCAGTTGAGCACTCAGAATCGGTTGGTGAGCCTCCTTGCTTTCCGGAGGATTCCCTTTTTACATTGTTTTCAGTATTTCAGTTGTTAAGATGATCGGGGGTTTTGTCTTGACATCCCTCATTGTTTTAGAGACTTCATAGACGGATAGTTATAGTTCACTAGTCTTTCCATTTTTAGTTGCTTATGTTAATACATTGAGTTTCCATTTTGGCTAATCGAATGTTCTTTTAAGACATTCCAAGTTATTATGTGAGTTATCTTTTGAGGTTGCTTTTTATTATTTAAGTCTTCCGCTACAAGTTAAGCCAGGCCAAGGGTTCGCTTGGGGCCAGCTATGGTTCTCGTGTATCAGTCCCGCCTAGGGTGTAGGCTCGGGGCGTGACAAAAATCTTTCATAACTCACTTATACTTATCTCAAAAGCATCTTTAATTTATAAACATCATTCTCATAAAATATAGATAGCTTTCATAAATCATAATTCATAAATTCATAAGCTTTCTTCATAGATTCATCATCATAATCAAGAAAAAAGCATGTCCATATGAAATCAATTGTAAATCATTTAATTGAATCAAATCCTGCATAATAGGATCGAAATCAAATAATTGAGTCATAATAAAAAAAGACCCATGAAGATTGACATAAACCCTAATTGAATTGGGTGAAACCAAATTTGATATTGAAGTTCTTTTGGGACCCCATGGATGAAAGGGATCTATTGCAGAACTCCCACATACCTTGGCAATAAAACCCCTAAGAACTTGAAGAAGAAACACTCAAGCTTGATGAAACCCTAATCTTTCTGTGAAGATCCTTGGGAGAGTTTTGGAGAAGAACCCTTTGAGAGAATTTGTGAATTTTAGTGAATAGACGGGAATGGGTTAGGTTTTGAAGAGTAAATTCAGTTATAGGGTCAAAATGACATAGTATAGGAGTTGGGTAGGTAGGAAATGACAAAATACCCTTAATTAATAACTATCAGAGTGACCTACAGACCGTAGAACTTCCTACTGACCGTACTAGTCAACCATAGGTCTAGTTACTACGACTCAAAATTTACCGCACTTACCATGAAACACTTTCTACGGATTGTTGATCTTTATACCGTCCGTAGACCCCATCTGTGGATCTCAAAATTAAGCTCAAAATTTCATAAACTCTGGACCAACCCTACTGACATTTCCTATGGCCTGTACTCCATACTATGGCCAGTTCTGGTTAGTCGTAGATCAACTCACTGGGCTTCTACAACCTGTACAGTACTAGGACTCAACCAGTAGCCACAAATGAAGTCTTTTTTCTTTTCAAATTTTTGAAGTCTTACAATATATTTCCCTTGGGAACATTCATCCTCGGATGGACCCAAGTTAGCATGAATAGAGTAGGAGAGTATCTAACAACCCAACATGAATACAAATTTCATCAAAATGCACATAAGGAGAAATCACTCCAAGTTAAATGATAACATAAAAATCAAGAATTTCATAAACATGCATGCATATGAAAACATGAGAATGACTAAAATGTATGAATTTAAAAGAATGAACCATGAGGAACTTAATACCTCAAGATAGAATATGAGCGGAGGAAAAAAATATGAAGATACTTGGACATCATGTCGACTTAGACTTCTCATGTACCACTCCCAACTAATTGATTCCTCGAAAGAACTTTCACGGAAGCAATTTATTTATTTCTCAACATCCGAACTTAACGGTCTAAAATATAAATCGGAACCTCTTCATATGTAAGAATTTCCTTATCTCCTAAACTTTCCAATGGTACTATATACATCAAATATCCAACATATTTTTTTAGCAAATACACACGGAATATTGGATGTACCGATACTAAATCATTAGGTAACTCTAATTCATAAGCAACTTTCTCAGTACATCTCAAAATATGATATGAAGCCACATATCGGGGACTAACCTTTCTTTTCTTTTCAAATCTCATCACACCTTTCATGGGTGAGATTTCAAGTAAACTCAATCATCAAATTCAAGCTCTCTTATCTAACGTCGGCATATGACTTTTGTTGACTTTGAGCCGTTTTCAACCTCTCATGGATAAGTCAATCCTTTTCCATATCCTCATGAATAAACGGCCCTATTAAGGTGATCTCACCAACTTCAAACCAACCAATAGGAGACCTACACCTCCTACCATAGAGAGCCTCAAATGGAGCCATTTAAAAACTAGAATAATAGCTATTATTATAAGCAAACTCGATTAAAGACGAATGGTCATGCTAATTACTCTTGAAGTCAATCATGCAAGCTTTCAACATATCTTCCAAGATCTGGATAGTATGCTCGACTTCCAAAACTTAGATGTAAACTAAGTACCATAGTTGGAGATAATAGATAAATGCACTCCATGAAACCTCACCATTTCCTGAATATAAATCTTGGCATACTCCTCGACTGAAAATGAAGTCTTTACGGGAAGAAAGTGAGTTGAATTCGTCATTCGGCCCACAATTACCCAAATAGAGTAAAACTGATGATAGGTATGAGGTAAACCCATAATAAAGTCTATATTCAAATATTCTCACTTCCAAGTAGCAATGCTAATGTATTGAGATAAATGTCCGGGTTTTTATTCTCAACTTTCACTTGTTGACAATTTGGACATTTAGCCACAAATTCCACAATATCCTTCTTCATCCCATTACATCAATTGACCTTCCAAAAGTTGTAGTACATCTTGGTGGCTCTCGGGTGAATAGAATATTGAGAATTGTGAGCTTTTGTCAAAATTTGACTCCTTAACTCATCAATATTTGAAACACATAACCGACCTTAGTATCAAAGGATACCATCTCCCCCTTGGGTGAAAGCCTCAATGTATTTTTTAGAAACCGACTTCTTCAAATCAACACTGAATCAATATCTTCCTTAGCCTTCACATCCGATATCAACGATGATTCTGAACCATTTTGATTAATCACACCACCTTTAATGGAAGCAACAAAGCGAACACCCAATCAGGCCAAATAATGAACATCAGAACTAGGTCCTTTTTACCACCCTAAATATGAGCAACACTTCACATCAAAAGTCGATTAAGAGCAGCCACCATCATATTCATTTTACCATGATAGTAAAGAACCCTCATGTCATAATCTTTCAATAACTCAAGCCACTTTCTTTGGCGAAGATTTAAGTCCTTTTGGGTGAACACATACTTCAGGCTTTTGTGGTTGGTAAACACATTCACATGAACACCATATAGGTAATGCCTCCAAATCTTTAGAGCAAACATTACCACCACTAACTCCAAATCATGAGTCGGATATATTTTTCAAGCACCTTCAATTGCCTTGAAGCATAAGCGATGACTTTCTTGTGTTGCATCAAAACGCAACCACGACCAATTTGTAAAGCATCATAATATACCACAAAACCATGTGATCCTTCCAATAATATCACTATAAGGACTAAAGTGAGTGTATCCTTCAATTCTTTGAAACTTTTCTCACAAGCTTTCGACCATAAGAATTTCACCTTCTTTTGAGTAAATGTCGTTAAAGACAAAGCAGTAAAGGAAAATTCTTCCACAAATCTTCTATAGTAACCATCCAATCCCCAGAAACTCCAAATATTTGAAGAGGACAAAGGTCTAGGTCAATTCTTAACTACCTCAATCTTCTTAGGATCAACTTGAATACCTTCACCAAAGAAATATGGCCAAAGAAAGAAATAGACCTCAACTTGAACTCACATTTACTAAACTTAACATACAATACTCGATCCTTGAGAATTCACAACACAATCCTTAAATATTTGGCATGCTCATCCTCACTCCGAGAGTAAATCAAAATATCATCAATGAACACAATCACGAACATGTCAAGATATTGCTTGAAGATATTATTTATCAAATTCATGAATGCTACCAGGACATTATCAAATCAAAAGACATCACTAAAAACTCATAGTGATAATATCGAATTCAAAAAGTCATTTTTGAAATGTCACTCCCTTTCACTCTCAATTGGTGATAATCCGACCGAAGATCAATCTTAGAGAAATAACTCGCTCCTTGAAGTTGATCAAACAAGTCATCAATCCTTGGAATATGATACTTATTCTTTATGGTAACCTTATTCAATTACCGATAGTCAATGCACATTCAGAGGGAACTATCCTTCTTTCAAACAAACAAATTTGAAGCATCCTATGGAGAGATACTCGATCTACTAAAACCTTTATCTAACAAATCTTTCAATTGATCTTTAATTCCTTAAGTTCTATCGGGTCCTTAAGGTAAAGAGGAGTGAAGATAGGTTGCGTATCTGGGAGAAGGTCAATACAGAAGTCTATTTTCCTTTGGGGAGAAATACCTAAAAGATCATTGGGATACACTTCCATAAACTTTTTTACAATCGGAACTACCTCAAGAGTAGGGATTTCACAATCCATATCCCTAACACAAACAAGATGATAAATGAAACCCTTAGGAATTATTTTCCTAAACTTCAGGCAAATTATGAACTAACTTTTAAGAGCATGATTTCCCCTTTTTCATTCTAAGATAAGCTCGTTCGAAACCTGAAATATGACCAATTGGGTCCTACAATCTATGAAAGCGTAAAAAGAATGAAGTCAATCTATCCCACGAATAAATTCTAGCATATCAAGCTCTACAATATTAACATGATTGACTCTATGATAAACATAAACAAGATAATATATACTTGTTTAGCAACAATAGAATGACCAAACGGCATAGATACTGAAAATGGACTAGAAAAGATTTGATGACCAACATCAAATATCATAGCCATATAAGGAGTAGCTTAAAACAATGCAACACCCAGATCAAGCAAATTATACAAATCAAAATGAAAGACTTCAACATACAGCCACAACAGTCGATGAGCCTTCATGATCCTATCAAGTCTGAAATGCATAAAACATATTCTGATGAGTGGAACCCAAATCATTATCACTAGGATGAGCTTGACTACCATCATATCCCTTATTAGCTTACGAAGGACAATCCTTTACTTTGTAACCACTTTTCCCACATCCAAGCAATTATCCGTTAAGGCCCAATATTTTCTCGAGTGATTCTTGCCATACTTTTTACAAGCGAGAATAGAAGATACACTACCACCACTTAATTGAGGCTTAGGGTTAAATAACTTATCTTTGTTCAACTTAGGAGCTGGAACATTTGAAGAACCTTGACTGGAGAAATTTTTCTGGAATTGAGAACGACCATGTCCACCAGACCTAGAATGAGAGAAATCACCATCAACTGTCATTTCCCTCTTGGACTTTCTAGCTCTCTCTTTTATCTTTTCCTCTTCAATTTATTGGGTGTGTGTCATCAAATGAGAGATATGCATCTCCTTAATTAGCATAGTGATCCTTAACCACCATTTCGAACACACTCGATAAAAACTTACTCATCATTGCCCTAGAGTCGGCAACCATAGTCGGAGAATACTTAGCCAATTGAGTAAACTTCAAAATATACTCTTTCTCACACATATTTCCTTTATGAAGATTGATGAGTTCAAGAACCTTTGCTTCTCTCATCTCAACAGGAAAGAAATGATCAAGCAAAGTCCCTTTGAATTTCTCCCAATTAAGATGATCCACATCAACATCCCTTTCTTCCTTCCATTGGTTGAACCAAACTTGAACGACACCTTTGAGTTGATAAGAGGTCAATTCCACCGGTGACACTCCCATTATCTCTACTATCTTGTAGACCTGATCGACAATCTCTTGAGGATCCTCATCAACTTTCAACCCATGGAAATCCAGATGATTTATCCTAGTGAAGTCCCTTATCCTTATGGATGTCGCATCCATATTTGGGTCATAGGATCAATGACCTCTCTATTAGCTTGGTCTGTCATGGCTTGATCCAATACTTGGAAAGCGACTCAGAATTTGGCATAAGTCACTTGCTTCGTCAAAGAATCGACCGGGGCTTGAGAAACCTCAAGCTCCACATCATTAGTCACATTCCTTCTCACATAAGCTCTTTGAAGAGCCATATCTTTAAAAGCATCGGACAAGGGTTAGGAAAAAGACATTTATAGAGATAAACTCTATGACTCGACTTTAGAGTAGTGAAAGAAGTGAAGTTTCCTAACACTTTGTAGCTTCCTATTCATAAATATGGTGCGCTTCATACTCATTAAAAAGACTCTACTCAATATGGCATATCAGACATCCTAAGACCTTTTTCTAAAACTGTGTGCTCTGAATTCTAAGTTTGTAACGACCCAAAGTACACCCTAGACATGACATGACATGACATATAGGACCCCATAAGGCCCTACACAAAACACTCGACATACATACAACACAATAGAATATACAGTAAGACACTTTAAGTAAGATGTCTCATATCATAAAGGAGAGTTTGAATATGAAAGTGAAATCATAATTATATCTTGAAAAGTCATTCTTAAACAACATACGAGTCATTGGGACGTAACCCATACATTACATACAAACTCTCAAGAGTAAATAGTAAAAGAAACAAATGGTCTTCATAGTTTTTCCCTCAGAGTATGAGAACACACCAATCTAATAATGAATACTAATCCAAATCTAGCCACAAGCAGGAGGAGGAACGTCGGGCCCTATATTATAAAACAATATAGGCACAAATACGCATTAGTATATGGAATGTACTAAGTATGTGGAGATATTCATAAACGTAGACATGATATTCTAGTAGGCTTGAAACATGTAATGGATGATCAAGTAGCACATTAAAAAGCTTGAAAAAGAAAGTCGTTAAAACCACGAGGCCAGGTCAAGCATTAATAAAAGAAGTAATAAAAACTTTGAGGGAAAGTCATAGTTCTTTTGTAGAATATTAGTTAACCGACAGACAATAAACCATGTAAGCTATATCATGAAATTTGATGTAACTCCCACACCGAGAAACGAGAGTCTACTTGCCAAGTGATAACGTTGTATCATATCATTAATGCTATGTGAATCTACTATCTAGGTCATTTAATACAATCCTATAGAGGCACGTAGTTTGAAACTAGAGATTGCTACTAGAGACTACCCTATTTGAGCCTCTACCTCAAAGTTCTCTCTTTGCTATGTAAAATTTCAACGCAATATATAAAGTCAATAAAACATTAGGAAAGACAATAATAAAGATACAAATCCAAATCATAAAATCTTACAAGTGTAGCTCCTTTAAATCATGATTCATCATATGTGAGGAAACCTTTTACAACCATGATTTCATAATATGTGAGAAAATCTTTCACAATTCATATAAATTTATCCCAAAAGCATCCTTAATTCATAAACATCATTCTCATAAAACATAGATAGTTTTTTTAACACCTTGCAATTTGAAAGAACTAGAAAGAGCTAGAATTAGAAAGAGTCATTTTTGGAAAGAATGAAAAATCTGGAAAATTGGTTAAGTTACGTTAAGTTTGAGTTATGGTCAACTTCAAACGACCATAACTCCTATCTCAAATGAGTTATGTGTACTAGATATCGTAGGAAATATCTTTGAATTATATTTCCAACGCCGCCAAGTTTGCTCAATTCCGAGTTTGTATGAATAAGATATGTCCATTTGAAGTTAGGCTGTCTAGATAAGGAAAGTCTAATCCGGATTTGGAAAGGGTAATTTAGTATTTTCCATAACCAATTATTTTATTTCATTTTTAGTAGTTTAATGGGGGTCTAATCAGAATTATATCATTTTATGCATTTACCAAAACACGCTAGGGCTTGGAGAAAAGAGAAAAGAGGAGAAAGGAGAAGAAAAGTTCAAGATCGTGCAATTTTAGTTATGAATTCCACCAAGGATTTCAATCCTACGAGGTATGTGAGATCACATAGCATTGGGTTAGTTTACCCACGAGCAGATCATGATTCAATTTAGTGTAATTATGTTATTCTAAAGAAAAGATTGTGAGTTCTTGATGAAATTTGTTTAAGTTCTTGTGGGTTCTTGTTGTTGAAGTTGTTGAGTAGTTTCTTGAGTTTGATTCATAATAATAGGTGTTATTTTGAGTATAATATTACATATATTGATGATATAGTTGATTCTAAGTGTTTGGGGAAAGAACCAATTGAATTTAGAGGGTTTAGAGTTGAAAAACGAAGAAGAAAATTCGGGATTTTCTGGGAAGGGGGCTGGGATGCCGCTCCCCAAAAGGGGTTCTGAAATTTGAGCTCTGGGGTACCGCGCCAGCCAGAGCGCCCCAGCCCAGGTCCTGAATTTCACCCTCTGGCGCTCCGCGCCTCTCAAAGCGCCAGCGATGCCAGTTCTTCCACCTTTTCCCACTTCTTTCCGTACTAGTTCCCTAGCAACGTACCTATGTTTTCTAGTCGATTTCTACACTCTAATGTATGTATAAACATCATGAAATCATCCATAAACATGAAATCATGAACCTTGAATCCATAATTCAATTCAAGGAAAGTTAAGAGTCAAGTCAAGAGAAGTTCATAGAGTTTTCCAAAAGTCTTTTACAAACGTTTTTACTTTGTTTTAAGACTTGAGTTTTCAGTTGAGTAAAGAGTAAGAGTAAAAATCATTTCTTGAAAATATTATACGGGAACGAAGTATTCCCAAGAGCTAAAATGTTTTCACATTTTAACAAGAGAGGAAACACCGATTTCCAAGATAGCCTTCGAGCTAGTTTTTGAGTAATTATCTCAAATCACAGAAAGAGTTTTGTTTTTAAAACATATGACCTGGGTATATTTTGGGAGTAGTATTGAGCACTAATATGGGGACGAGTTCATAATAACTCAAGTCTCCATAAACCATGTAGCCTTCATGGGTAGAAAGGACCTTACTATTTAGATGATTCCTTAGTAATTTTTAGCATAGACTAGTGGATCCACTTAGTTGAGGCATTCTATATCACGGCAAGGTATAAGACAGTTCTGGCAGTGTGGACGAGACGTTGTATCATCACTTTAGCTCATAGTGGTGGTTGTCGGTTAGAGAAACTTCCACAGTGTTATATTACTTTATTATATTAGTAAACTGAGTTGTTATTGTATATCTTTAATACATTGATTTATCACCTACTGTTTAAATGCTTGTATAAACTTCACCTTTATTGTTGTTTTTACTTTATATTTGAGTTGAGTATTCATGAGTTGAGTAAAGTTAAGGTAAGTGTTCTATTCAGATTCCTTTCAAGCTTATGTCATGTTTAGTTTTTCCCTCGCATACTCGTACATTCAATGGACTGATACAATTTGGCCTGCATAGTTTTATGATGCAGATATAGGTAACCAGGATCAGCATCCAACACCTCGTTGATCCAGTTGAGCACTCAAAGTCAATTGGTGATCCTCCTTGCTTTCCGGAGGATCCCTTATTACCTTGTTTTAGTATTTCAATTGTTAGGATGATCGGGGGTCTTGTCCCGACATCCCTCTTTGTTTTAAAGGTTTCATAGAAAAGTAGTTATAGTTCTTTAGTCTTTCTGTTTTCAGTTGTATACGTTAAGACTTGAGTTGCATTTTGACTAGTTTAATATTTCTTTAAGATATTGCATGAGTTGTCCTTTGAGACTTTTCCTGTTATTTAAGTCTTCCTCTATAAGTTAAGTCAGGCCAAGGGTTCGCTTGGGGCCAGTAATGGTTCTCGAGTGTCAGTCCCACCTAGGGTGTAGGCTCGGGGCGTGACAACTTTCATAAATCATAATTCATAAGTTCATAACCTTTCTTCATAAATTCATCATCATAATCAAGTAAAAAATAAGGGTCCATATGAAATCAATTGTAAATCATGTAATTGAATCAAATCATGCATAATAAGATCGAAATCAAACAATTGAATCAAAATAAATAAAAACACTCATGAAGATTGACATAAACCCTAACTAAATTGGGTGAAATCGAATATGAGACTGGAGTTTTTTGGGACCCAATGGATGAAAGAGATCCATTGGTGTCACATCCCTATTTTTCAAATGAAAGTGTTGAAAAAAAGAGACTTTTTTCCAATTAAAGTGACGTTATGAAAAAGAACTATTTATTTTCGGAGTCGCCACTTGGGATTGAGTTATGGTGTTGCAAGTCAATTTTATTTTTATCCCTAATCAAAAGGAAATGACTCTTCATTTTTGTCTAGCGAACTAGAAATTTGCGTAAGGAATTCTGTTGACCAAAGAAAAGGTATTAGGCATCTCTCGAGTCCCGTGGTTCTAGCACGGTCGCTTTAATTGACTTATACTTATTTTAAATTATTTATTGGATGAATTGAGTATGCATGCCATTGTTTGCTCGTATTTTTAATTGTTGAACTTTTATTGGTCTCAACCTAGATGCATCACTGCATTCTTGGTCTTGACATACACTGACTTAGAGAAATAACTGTCTTCTTTGGATGAGGGCATCACACCTAATAATTTTTATCTACTGTTTTGAAATAATGAAAGTTAACTATTAAAAATAATTTGGTCAAGGTGAGTAACCACATCCTTCAGTTTATTTTAATGTCTCAAGAAAAAAATGTGGTTAAATACATATTTTTAACGGGTCATATATCCTAATATTTATCAACTACTACAAAGCTTAAACATATTTGTAGTGATTAGATTATTTTACTATTTATATTCATGAACACTATTTAAATAATAAAAGTCAAAAATCTTAGACAAATAAAAAGTTTTTTCATATTCAAATTCGTATAGATGCATTTACATATTAAATATACTACAAGTTATGACAAAAGACATTAAAAATAAAAAAATAATAAAAAACTGCAACTCTTCATCTCTTAATATTTCTAAAATAAACATTTTAAATTTTAGATAAATTTTACTAAACAAACTATTAGAATAATTCTTTCAGGCATTTGGTTAATTTTGGTTCAATATAAGAGGTACTTAATTGATAGTATCATATGATAAAATGTAGAATAAAATAAAGAGAAAATGTTTTAATATTACACACATTAAATTGGAGCAACTTTGTAGCAATGAAATCAAGTCTTATATAGTCATGAACATAATACTATATAAAATAAAATAAAATTAAGTGTTACCTCTTGTGAAAATTATTTCATGAGAAGAAACGACTACAATCGGGAACCGCAAAAATCGACCTCAAAATCTGCCTTTGTTTTCTCTTGGATTTTTCTTCTTTCTGTACGTGTTGATTGTTTGGTGTTGTGTTGCTGGATGTCATTGTGGTGTGATGGCATGTTTTTATTTTTGTACGTTGGGTGAGTTTTTGGTAGTGTTGGTGGTATTTTTTTTTGGGTGTCTGGGTAGAGGGTTGTTGTATGTGTTAATATAGATAGTGTGAGGGTCTGTTAATGTGAGTGGGCAGTGGGATGAGTAATGGGTTAAAGGGAAGTGATGTGGGGTAGTTACATTAGGATTAGTGGGTAGTTTAGATTAATTTATTTTAATTAAATATAATTAAAATTATTATAATAAAAATATTAGCTAATTGTTTTGAACTAATAAAAATAAAAGAAGAATTAAAAACCTAATATGAAATTATAATTAAGAAATATAAGCTTATTATTAATCCTAATTCAAAAGAAAACATATATTTTTTGTAACCTTTCATTTCTTTTTTAAACATTTAAAAATAAAACTTACCTTAAAATGTGATTCAATTTTTGTGGTTTTCAAATCATTTAAAATAAACTTACTAAAATAAGATAAAAATCAAAATATCTAGTTTAGATATAAAAGAAATATGTAACTACTTAAATGGTGTAAAACTTTAAGTTCGGTCAAAAATCATGTGTTAACAATTGGTGAATTCCCACATACCTTGGCAATTTGCAGAAGAAACCTTCAAGCTTGATGAAACCCTAACCGTGCCTTGAAGATCCTTGGAAAAGTGTTAGAGAAGAACCCAATGAGAGAATTTGTGAATTTTAGTGAATGTGAAGGAATGAGTTAGGTTTTGAAGAGTAAATTCAATTATAAAGGTAGTTATAGGGTCAAAACGACATAGTATAGGGGTGGATAGGTAAGAAATGACCAAAATATCCTTAGTTAAAAACTATCGGACTGACCTACAATTCTGACTTACGGTCCGTACTGTTCAATCGATGGTCAAATTACTAGGACTCGTAATTACCCCACTTACCATGAAACACTTTCTATGGGCCGTCGACCTTTCTACGGTCTCTAGACACCATCCATATATCTCAACTTTAAGCTCAAAATTTCATGAAGTCTGGACCAACCCTACATACACTTCCTATAGCCCGTAGACCATCCTACAGTGCGTTCTGGCTAATCGTAGGTCATTTCACTAGAACTTGAATTCTAAAAAACTCAACCCACTTTATATGAGTGCCACCTATGACCCATAGAGGCTTCTATGAATCATAGATGAGCCTCGTAGGACTCAATCAATAGCCACAAATGAAGTCTTTTTTTCAATTTTCAAGGTGCTACAACATTACATTAATCACATACTCAAATTTTTCATTGATCTAGAATGAATTAAAAACAAATTGTTCTTTTTCGGTTACGTTCTTTACAGATAGCTGATAGGAATAGCTATTAGTTATTAATGAAGTAATTTAGTAGATAACTATTAGTTGGAATTAATAAATTATGGGTATTTTTATAAAATATAAAGTTTGGGGGTAATTTTTTTATTTTTAAAAATTTTCAAATATTAGAACATGGCCCAATTATTAGTTTTTTCTAGTATTTGGAAACTTGAGATATTTGACAAATATATTTGCCAAGTAGTGGCAAGTTGTATGGACAAACACTATTTTCCAAGTTTTTTCCAAATATATTTGGGGAATGGGGACAAACGTGTCCTTAATATTCACCAAACAAGAAGAATTAAATGAGAGAGAGAAATAAGGAAAATCGTGCATTTTTCTTCTTTTTTTTTTAGCTACTTTAGGTAAGAAAAAAATACAACTATTTTGGTAAAAGCAAAACTTATATTAAAACTAGTAATTAATGTTATATAATATTTTATTTAAGTAATTCACCTGTAAAATACGTAACATCAAATTTTACATTAAAATGGTGTCAGTACTATTTTAGAGTAAACCAACTCCAATCCATTCTTTTTTATTTTATTTATATTTTTTTATTTCATAAAATAAGTTATTTCCTCTATTTTCATATATTCACCCTAGAAGTCATACTATTTTCTTATGTTGTAACACCTAGTACTTCAATAAGGGCTAAAAAGGGGTTCGTACAAGTCACCAATTGGTTTTTAAGTTGTGGGTCAACTTCAAACAATCATATCTCTCAACACGTAATGAACTAGGGGGCCCATGACCTATAAAATTAAAGGTCTTCGAGTCCTCTTTCCAACGGCACCAAATTTGTTTCATTTCGAGTTCTGAGTAAAAAAATATATGCCCGTTTTAGTGAAGCCTCCCTTTTAAGGAATCTCAATAGTTGTTAGAGGGTTGGTTTGGTATTTTTCTCATCCCTTCTAAGCCTAAACCATGACTCTTTTTCACCTAATTAAGGGTCTAAACCATGTTAAATCATTATTTCACGTTCTTTAACGCTTAGAAGAATTAAAGCAAGGTTCCAAGAGGAGAAAAAGCTAGGGTTCAAGTGCTCTTCAAGTTTTCATCGATTTCACCAGAGAACCTTTGTTCCTTACAGGTATGTAAGGCTATTCATAGTGTTGGACTAGTTCATCCTCACGCCCTACATCTCAATTCAGTCATAAATTGTCACATCTAAAGATCCATTCATAGTTCTTGATGTTTGATATAATTCATTAACAGTTGAAGTTTTGATTCCTATGTTTGCATATGAATTTTATGATGTTACCATGTTTAGCGTCACATGAACCCTAATAATTTAGTAAAGTTATGTTTTCAAAAAGGAATTGCTTGAAAGCTTCTCATACAATGATCTTGGGCTTGAAAGATAAATAGAGTTTAGGAATAAATTCCCAATTCTAAACTAATTTGGGGTCATAATTTAACTTGAATTCGCCAGGGATGCTGGAGAGAGCATGGGACGGCGCGCCATGAATGCGCCAGGGCTGGAGCTCAGTAGTTCAGGGACAGGCGCCCCACGCGAGCAGTGTGCCCAGGCTTGCCTTCTAAAGTTTAGGGTCTGGCACCCTGTGCCAGCAGTGCGGTAAGGCATGTCTTCTGAAGTTCAGGGCCTGGCGCCCTGCACCAACAGTGCACCAAGGGTAGTTGGGTCGATTCTCTTCTTTGTTTAATTCAGTGTGTGCTCCTTTAAGTTGTGACCATGTTCCCCTTCTCTGTATTAGCTCATATAGGCTCCATTTACCTTTGAAATTTTTTGCATAATCTAATCACGTGCCTTAATGCACATTCATTACAAGTTGCATAAGACATAACTAATAGCTAAAAAAATTATCCTCAAAACTTAGGATATATGCGGGCAAATAATAGTAAATAGGCATATAAATAAGCCTGAGATCCATAAGTTCATAAGCATACATTTTAAAAGTGAAAGCTTGATCAGAGCCCTCAAAAATAGAACCAAATGTTTTCATATGTATCGTTTGACAATTGAGAAAGAGCATAGTTGATGTATTGAAAAATGTTTTAGAAAAACATATTGTCAAGTAAAGTTATAGTCCCTTTCTTTGTAAGGGTGAATTGAGCATAATTGATATTTATTATTTTGGGAGTAGTATCGAGTACCAAATTGGGTAAGAGTCTTTTATAACTCAATAGTCCCCATAAACTATGTAGCCATCGTAGGATAGGATAACATTGATTCTTCACTGCCTCTAAGAAGGCCTATTGGATGGATCCATAGTTACAGTAGCATCCTATACCCATCAAAGTATAGGATGACCCTTGCAACATGGAGAAACGTTGTATTATTGCTAGGTTCATAGTAATGGTTGTCGGTTAGAGAAACTCCCCATAAGTAAATTATATTATATTCATATTGCTTTTATTGCATATCTTATTATAAAGCTTAAAGGGTTTTCACTTTATATTCATGTATTGATATATTGTTGAGTTGATTTTAGTCCCTTAGTTCAGTTATTGTTTTATTCAGCCATATTACATACTCATACATTCAAATGTACTGATGCATTTTGACTTGGATCTTTTTATGATGTAGATACAGGTGTTCATGATCATCAACAAGTGTTTCGTTGAGATCACTTTGCGCTTCAGATAGCTTTGGTGAGCCTCCTTGCTTTCCGTAGGATTTCACATTTATTTTCCTGTTATTGTCGGGTTGTCGTGGGTCTTGTCCCGACATCTATCCTATTATTAAAGGTTTCATAGATAGTTAGAGTTGATGAGTCTCTCAGTAAGTTCCTTTCGATTTTTGAGATATTGAAACTATTACTTGCACTTTATTAAGTATTTCCAGACATTTATTTAAGTTGAGTTTGATTGAGCCTATTCAGTTTAATTATGCATTTAAAGTTTCCTATTTGCTTAAGTAAGTTTTCCGCTAAGTATTCAGCCAGGTCAAAGGTTCGCTTGGGGACCAACAATGGTTCTCGAGTGCTGGCCACGTTCAGGGTGTAGGCTCGGGGTGTGACATATATAATCATTTAATATAAAATTATTATGAACCATAATTTTTTAAGTAATTTACATTGCTAGTTAATATATATTATACATTATACATAATAATGGATAATACAAATAAAAAAGAAATCATTGATAAAATATAATCAAATAAACATTAATTGTAAAGTATATTTTAAACTTTAATTTTATCACGATCCAAAACCATCGGGCTATGCGGACACCTACTCTAACACCTAGATATGAGAACCCTTACTGCCCAATTTTAAAATGGGCAATGCGAAAATTAATAAAACATAATCTAACATCTTAATTAATCATGGAAAATACTCTTAATTTGATATATGACAAAATTCTTTGTAGAAAAAATAAACTAAACACTTCTCTAGAAACTAGTCTAATAGGTACAATAGCTTCTAAAGAGTATAATTCATGAAAGAATATGACAACTCTCACCATAAGAAAAGAGGAGTAGAAGCTATCAGATATTTCCACCGTCTTCACCTATAAAAACATCACTAAATCCTGCAAATGTCAAGTGAAATAACAAGAGTAGTATCAATACGAACAACATGTACTGATAGGCATCATCGGTTGACCCGAACCCACCACATACTATTATGCAAATAATCAAACAAACATGCAACTTGAATATAAAATTAGACGTAATGGGGAGATGATAGGGTGATGTGTTCAGAAAGAGTTATGATGAGATAGCAATTCATTCCTACTCTAGAGTATTTCTCAGATTTCAATCGTTATAACACCGTGCTTATGTCTCACATGTCAACGTTATACCCTTGACCCATGCTCATGTACTTGAGAAAGATTCATGTCTATGCTAATTTCTTATTCTTATAATAAGAGGCAAAGATTCAATTGAATGACATCAATCTTACTCTATGAAGTTATATAAATGAGTCTTATGATATGAAACTCTTCATATATACGCTAATGTTTCACAGTATGCTCAATCCCATGAACTCATGATATACATTCAAATGGATAGTGAAATAGAACTACATTATGCATATTCCCATATCAAATTTCTTGAATTGATTCATGCTTATGATCTTTTTGCCCTAAGGACTTCTAGTGATCCTCTTTCAGTTTAGATAACGGTGTTGATAGTAATTGTGAGTTATTTTAGATGAGTGGATAGATCACTCTTATGGTAAATATTATAGTAGGCTAATTCTATGTAATATTTTAAGTATGGAGGAATATTGTGAGGTTTCTTGGTCATATCTAGTAGCTAGGTGAGAATGTTTGGTGTGCCTCTTTGTAGCAACTCATGATATTTCTGTTGGTAGAAATGATAAGAAGGTGATAAATTCTTAGAAGAATTGGTTACCTAGAAGTCCGTGGAGTTTTTATAATACTAAGCTTGAATGTGGTGTTGCTAACATGTGAATAAATACAAGATACATTACGTGATTCTTGATTAGAACTCGAGGTTGTTGAATGAGTTTGTAAGAACAAGTAGTATTCTTAGGTGAAAGTCCCTACATAGGTATATAACATGAATCTTGTGGTTTAGAATAGTATAATCATCTTATGTGTAACACCTTGTGACATCGAGTTAGGCTTGAATAGGATAAGAGCATGCACTTAAACTCAGACCTTGGTAGGAGTAGACATATGTACCCTTGTGGTAGCTATATGTAGTAGCTTATGAATTTAGATAGATGTTTTTCATACTTATGAGCATTATATGAATATATGTTATTCTGGGAGGACTATTTAGCACCGAGAGGATACAAATTTAGAAAACTCAAGTTCCATAACTATGTGCCATCGTAGGTTTATATTTCACCGCTGTGACAGTTGACCATTTAGCCTAGAGAGATTCAAATTTGTGGATCCACATAGATAGATATGGTTCTATACCCTGGAAAGTTATAGGGCACCCCGTCCAACTAGGATTATAAGTTGGATATCATGAGCTCACATGATGTACGTCGGTTACAAGAAACTCCCCAATTTATGTATCTTTTACGATATGCTCTTAATTTATTTGATTAATTTTTAAGTATGATATTTACATTTATGATTATGTAAGGCTACTTAAATAGACTCATCTCTGTATATGTTTTTGAAAGAAGATTTTGAATGGTAGTTTAGACATGAACTCCAACTGTTTTCTCTTCAAGTTCTCTTACTATGCATATGATTTCGGAAACATTATTTTCACTACCCTTGCTATGTCATTTTCATCATTGTGCTAGTGTCTCTTACTTACTTAGTACATTCCAAGTACTAACGCATACTTACGCTGCTTCTTTTTATGATGTAGATTCGACACACATTCTCAAACTCGTGGCTAGTAAGGTTGCAACATTTCCAATTACCGTATGGTGAACCTTCATTCTTCGAGGGGAAATTTATTCATAGTTCACAATTTATATTATTTCTTACTAGTTGCTTAAAGTAGCTTGGGGATTTGTCTCAGATGCTCATCAATATTAGTAGAGGCTTCATAAACATTCAGTCAAACAGTTGTATTTAGTATTCAAATAATGTATATTTCAATCACAATACCTTTTTAATATTTGTTTATGCTATATGAGTTCATCCTATGTACTAGTTTCCGCATTTCCTTTCACCTTGAGTCGTACATGTCAGACCAAGAATTAGCTTGGGGCCATTCGTGGTTCCAAATACAATGTTACGTCTAGGGTGTAGATTTGGACGTGACCTCCTTAGTAGATTCGTCCTTGGTGATAATAATTTTTTTTGTTGGTATGTTTAATTCTTCAATTTCCACAAGATACATGTATATATATTTTCCACGTCTAAACTAGCTATTTAGTTTTACTTGTATTTTTATTCTTTATGTTTGACATTTTCTTTGATTAATATTGACCTCTCAATGCAAAAAAATAATAAATTTTATATTGAAACTATCTTTTAGTTTTTGATGGGGGTGTTGGTGGTGGCGCTAGTAATGGTGGGTAGGGGGATCAAAATGTGAAAGATGGCATCATCTTAAAAGAAGTGTGTAACAATATGTTGAACTTCCCATGATAGGAGCTTGTTTGTTTTATTAAATTTCTGTTTACACTTTACATAATGTTGCAAGTTTTTTATTTTAAACATTAATCCTTAATTTTTATCAATCCATGTCGTAAAATTCACATATCTAATAGTAAGACAATTGATATACGTTGATAATATTTTTTAAGGTTAAAAAAAAAGATTTTACACAAAACTATAGTGTTAAGAGCTAATACATCATATTCTTTAAATTATAAAAATTCCTTAAATATGGTGGAATTCGGATACATTTCAAAATGTCCCGATACATCGCGTTTCGGCTTCGAATACATCCCAAAATGTCCCGATACATCGCATCCTGGTTTCAAATACATCTCTCAACGTCCTAATACATTGCGTCTCAATTTCGGATGCATCACTTAACGTCCTAATACATCACGTACGTCCCGATACATCATGTAAAGTGATGTATTCGACCGATACATCGCGTAAAGTAGAAATTTTTGGAATTTTTTCAAATGATAGGGAATTTTAGAAAATACAGTAAAATAAGTTGTATATTTAAGTAATTTTTCCTTTAAAAAAAATACTCATATATAAGAAATAGAGTCAATTCCAAAGAAAAAAGAAAGAAATAGCCAAGACACAACACCTTAGGCAATCAAATTCAAAGGGATGTGCCATTGAACCAATTCCAAGCTTCATCCACTTTAAGATTCTGTTTGGATGCATGTTGAATTTTTCTAGCACATCACTAATAGTTGTCAAACATCAACACTCAATATAAGTAACAAATTAAGTAGTGGCAAAATTAAATTGAAGAAGTAAAAAAGAATTCCATATTTATGATAATAATATGAAAACTTTTATTATATTTCCTAATAATTTTGTATTTCCATAAAATGAATTCAAAGTATCTCTTTCCTTGATATAACTTATAATCATTTTAGTCATGGCATTGCACCACCAAAGAAAAATAAATAAAAGATTCTCAAATAATTGTATAAAAGTACATTTAACACCAAATAATTATAATTTAAATTTTAATATTCTTCTAAAATACCAATAAGGCAATAATTAATGCCAAAGTGGCAGACAAATTTGAACCTTTCAAATAAGGTTTCCACTATCTAAACCAAACAAATGGTGTTATCTCCAAAAATACTAAGATTTTCATGTTTTTATTTTAAGAATATTGTCTTTATTAAGAAAATTGAAAATTAAATGAAAAAATGTTTAATTAACATCCATAAACAATATTCCATTTTTTGACATAATTCATTTATTGATGATCAATTTAAATAATACTTAAATCAGATTAGAGTAAATGTACTTTTTTAAGTATTAAAATTTAAAACTCCATCATTAATATATTAAAAATTCACCTAATTTGTACATTGAAAAGCAAAAAGTGTTAAAATATTTAGGAGGGGGTGAGAAATTAATATTCTACTCATAATATTAACTTTAGCTTTACTTTCCTCTGAAATCATTCCATTATCTATATTTGTATTTATTTTTTTCATTTTTAACTACACCATACAGTATCTTTGAAAGTTTAGTTGCAATAGTAAGTAACCTATACTTTTCCGACGGCTTCTTCCGCCGTAGCTCCGCCGTCAACTTCCAACAACCACCCCTCTGAAAAATCCCATTTTTTTCATTTTCAACTTCCCTTTTTTGTTCAATTTAACTTTTTTTTACTTCACATGTGCTTGCTTAGCAGAATGTATGACTTGGCCAAGATTCAAGATCTGAAGCAAATTTAGGGATCAACAACTGTTTTTCTGATCTGGGTCTGCTCTGTTTCTCAGTTTGATTCTAGTATTTGTAAGTTCAGCTTGAATCTTGACTTTTGGTACTTAACTCTTTTTAGATCTTGTATAAACTATTTTAGCTAAAAGTATGATTTTTTTTAAATCTTTAGTTTAGATCTTATTGATGTATGGAAAATTATGCTGGATATCTTGGTGATTTGGATCTTTCTTGCTGAAGGGGTTTTTTCTTTTTTTTTTGTTAAATTTGATAAAGAGCTGAAAGTTGTTGACTTGAATTTGAGCATATTCCAAGAGTTAGTGTCCTTGATTTTTGCAAAGTTAATAACTTTAACTCATTTTCATTTATGTTTTTGTTGTATTGAATTTCTTGTGTCTAGAGAAAATGTAGAAGACATGGAGTGTTGGAGAGTAGTTAATTTGAGTATTGCAATGAAGCTGGTTCGTATTTATATGGGGATACCTTGTTGTTGTTGTGGCTGCTGCTGGTTTTGTTGCTTCTTGTTGTTGTTGTGTCGTCCGTTAGACACATCATTACAGTAGTTATTTTGTTGTTATGAAGTAAGTATGTTGGATAGTTAGATCCTATGTTGCTCAGACTCTCCAACAATGTTGCCTCACTCGTGTCGGATTCTCCAAAAATGTATTACTTTTGAAGAGTCCGATATGCACCTGTCGACATTTTCAAAGAGTCCGAGCAACATAGGTTAGATCTAAATCTAATTTGATATTGTCTTTTGGAAAGGTTGATAGATATGATTTGTTGATTTTGTGAATTCTATTCCTACTTGATTTTTGAAGTCAGTCTGATTTGAATTTCGCTTAATCTTTGATTGTTAGAAAAGCTGAATTGTTAATTTAGGCAATTCTTGTTTAATTGCAGGCGCATAAGAATGTTCCAACTGTAACTCTGTGAGATTCCTGAAGATTTCTAGGTGGATAAAGTTGTGGTTTTTGAGATGGAGAAAAATGTAGAGGAAGCACTACAAGCTAAAGCAAATGCCGAAAGGAAATTTGTGGAGAGAGATTTTGTGAGTGCAAAAAATTATGCTTCAAGAGCTCAGATGCTGTGTCCTCAGTTAGAGGGCATATCACAAATGGTAGCTACCTTTGGTGTTCACAGTGCTGCAGAGATGAAGTTTAATGGAGAACTTGATTTCTACACGATACTGGGTATGGATCCATCAGCAAACAGGGCTAAGCTGAAGAAACAATACAAGAGGATGGCTGTGTTACTCCATCCTGATAAGAACAAAAATGTCGGAGCTGATGGTGCGTTTAGGTTTATTTCTGAAGCATGGACTGTATTGTCTGATCGTGCTAAAAGAAGCGCTTATGATCAGAGGAGAGATTTATTTACTCTGCATACTTCTGGTGTTGGCAACTATGCTAATTACTCCAACACTCCAGCTTCTCATGGCAGGCTCGATACATTTTGGACTGTTTGTACCTCTTGTCAGGTTCAGTATGAATATCATAGGAAATATGTGAACAAAAGACTGTCTTGTAAGAACTGTCGTGGGGTTTTCATAGCTGTTGAAACTGGATTGGCCCCTGTAAATGGTTCCTATGCATTTAGCCCTTGGCCTTATGTGCCTGAGAACGGATACAAAAGCCATGGTTGTGGGGTTACGTATGTTCCAACATCGCCTGCTTATTCTGCAAATAGTAGGGTCCCAGGACATCATTCTAAACATGGTTCGGAGCACGCTTCCAATTTATCCTTTCAGTGGAGCTCCTTCCCTGGAACATCTGCCGGAGTTTTAGATCCAAATGGGTCATCCACCGGCTTCAGTTTTACCCAGCAGACAAATACGAAAGTCTCTGGAAGAAAAGCTAATGGGAAGCAAGAACTAACAAAAACGGTTACTGATGGGTCTGTGGGTAGTGATCAACTGCCCCGCAGGCCTGGTAGGCCTCCTAAGAAGAGAAAAATTGATATGGAGAGTACAAATGGTTATAGTAATGGTGATGTGGCTTCAAACGCTGCTGCAGAAGTCATAATGGCAGATGGAAATGGGAGTGAGAGTTTGAAAAGAAATGCTAAGCTTCCTACTCCTGAAGTTCCAATCCGAAGATGGCCTATGGCTCCTGCATTTGATCCAAGACCGTTATTAATTGACAAGGCAAGAACAGATATCCGCAAGAAACTGGAAGAGATCAGGTTGGCTGCTGTAGAGTCTGAGAAAAAGAGAAAGGCACATGCTCAATTTGGTGAATCGAGTGAAAGACCTAAAAGAGAAGGTCTTGGTTTTGCTGCTCATCAATCCGATACGAGGAAAACTGTGTCCATGACTTTGACTGTCCCAGACTCTGACTTCCATGATTTTGACAAGGATAGATCAGAGGATTGCTTCATGCCGAAGCAGATATGGGCTTTATATGATGAGGAAGATGGTATGCCTCGCTTGTATTGTCTGATCCGCCAAGTTATCTCGGTGCAGCCCTTCAAGATTCATATCAGCTACTTAAGTTCAAAAACAGATAGTGAATTTGGGATTGTCAATTGGTTGGATTCCGGTTTTACCAAGTCATGCGGAAAATTTAGGGCCTTTAACTCTGAAGTTATTGAGCAAGTCAACATATTTTCTCATCTTCTAAGTGGGGAGAAGGCTGGAAGAGGAGGGTGCGTTCAGATTTATCCCAAAAGTGGAGACATTTGGGCCATTTATCGAAATTGGTCACCAGATTGGAACAGGAAAACCCCAGATGAAGTGAGGCACCAGTATGAAATGGTGGAGGTCCTTGGTGATTATTCTGAAGGTTTTGGTGTTTGCATTGCTCCTTTGGTCAAATTAGATGGATTCAAGACAGTATACCGACGAAACACGAACCAGGATGCCATTCGGAAGATTCCAAAAAGAGAGATGTTGCGATTTTCACATCAGGTGCCATCTTGTTTACTGAAAAGAGAAGCCATGAACTTGCCGGAGGGGTGCTGGGAGCTCGACCCTGCTGCTACTCCAGATGATTTGCTTCAAGGGGCAAGTGACGTACAGGAGGATAGATCTATTCAAACTGAAAGGTCTTCGAGAGTTGATCTAGATGAGACATCTCAGGCTGAAACCAGAATATGGGCTGAACAAGATCTTAGACAACTAGAGTACTCTGCTGTTCCTGATATGTTTGATGAGGCTACACCTGGCTTGCAGATTCAAGAAAACTCGAATGAACAGCAAGCCCTGTTCAGACCCTCCACCGAGCTTCCTCAATCTGTAAGTCAAATTCATACTTGCGAGGAACCCAGCAAATTGGACAATCACAGTGCTACAACACCAGGTGAGCATCTGCAATCTGTGATGAATGAATAGGTTAATGAAAAAGGCCAAAAAAAAAAAAAGGAAATTTGGTTCCGAGGTCCTTTTTTTCATAATCATTCTAACAGTATTGAGATTCAGATTGTATAGAATTATACACACAACGAAGGATGATTCTCAAAATATTAGATAGCTGGCAGGATCCGAAGTGATCTGTAACACTTGTACTCAATTGTTTTTAAGTTGCTATAGGCTAATGAGCGACTTGTACTGATAACTCTGATTCATATCCTTTACAGAAGTTTTCCGATTCATATCGTTTACACAATTTCTTTTTGTTTGTTACTATAGTGGACAATTTCTTCATGTATTTGCTTTACGTGTTCTATCTTCAGAAATGCAGCATCATTCGGAGAGGTCCCTGTAAAGGGTCACATTTTGTATTTCTGAAATGTATGTTATTGGTAAAACCTCGTTTAACAGCAAATGTATGGTTTAGAATTTTCTTATCCAAACCAAAGTACTTAAATCTGGAAACTAAATCGAGCCAAATTGTCTCGTTTTGGTATGGTTCATTGAGCATTCAAGGGTGTAGTCTTCCGGTTGATGAAGTTGGAAAGAAACCTTGAAAAACGGCGTTTTCATTTTCGGCTTTCTAATTGCTTGCTGAAACTGTATTATAGAGTGATAAACACACACAAAAAATTAACTATGCATGCTGCAATTGTATGGCTAACATGTTCATTGAACTTGGTACTAGTAATCAATGATGCATTCCATTAGCATCAATATGCTCCTAATGGCAAGAGTACGTATGACCTGTAAGGAAAGAAGACAAAATGTGAAGGAACGTTAACTAATGTTCATTTATTTGGATAGAACCGTGAAGAATGTAAAAACAACAAAATGTTATAAAATAGGAAAAATTACCTATCTAAGGGTGTGGTCGGTACGAAGTAAAATATTTCCTAGAAAAATAAGTGATTATTTTTTACTTATTTTCTTGTGGAAGGTAGATAAATGAACAATGCAATCCTAAAAGTGTTTATACATAATTTAGACAAATATTATTAAAGGTAAGGATGTGAGGCAGAGGTGTGAGATCGTGGGGATGAGGGTTATGGGGGATAGGGGTAAAGATAAGGTGTGTTGGAGGGTGAGAACGACATAATCAATGTAGGATGTCACTAGTGTAGCTTGTTTTTCTTACTTTCAATAGGAAAATCATTTTTCTCATTTTTGAGGAGATTGTTTTCTTAGAGACAATAGTTGCCAAAATAAATTGACCAACCGAACACATCCAAGAGCCAACGAAAATTGTAATTAGAACAAATAAAGAGAGACAAGAGAAAATAAACATGATTTTTTTTTTATTTCTTTTAAGTGTGTATAATATAATTTTTATGCCATTATTTATAGTATTACATAAAGGCAAATAGCTATAAACATAGCATCAACCATGATGGTCATGAGAGAAGATCACGGGGGAGAATATAAATGTATGGGAGTTAATATCTACATCATGGATAAAAGAAGTAAGAGAAAAGACATAAAGTTACCACTGAAGTTGTTCCGAATTTTCAAAAAGACACTTAAACTTTGCGGGGGTCCTATTACCCCATTATTCTTATATATAATGAATTTATTGTCCCATTATGAGCCTAGGTGGCAGGAGAATGTAGTTCAATCTCCATTTGAGGCGTGAGTCAAGCCAAAAAATAAATAAATATTTATTTTAACATTAATTAGAATATTATTTTCTTTTAGTTACTTCTATTTTTTTAATTCTAACTTTCTCAATTCATTCTTTTCCATTAACTTCTTCACCCAAATTCAACAACCCAATAACCTTTTCTTTATCTTCTTCAACTTAGAAGATCCATTTACTTCATCCTTTTTTATCACTTTTTTTCTTATCTCTTACTTTTCTTTGTTTCTTTAACTTCGTTTATCCTCTTTTTTTTATTAAAAAAAAACAAATGTGAACTCCATTATTCGATTGATTAGAGAGTACTATGAAACTCCATTTTTATTTTTATTTTTGGTTTGAATATAGAACTCCATTATTCGATTGATTAGAGAGTACTATGAAACTCCATTTTTATTTTTATTTTTGGTTTGAATATAGAACTACATTACCTTGCTTTAGTGATGATTTAATGGCGGAAATAGTGCTATAACAGGGAAACGTCATGGAGTACGTCGAAGGCGGCAATGACTGCTACTTTAGAGTAATGAAGGTTGAAGAAGAAAGAGGATTAAAATTGAAAAAGAAAAATGGAGATTTTTTGGCTGCTACTTTAGTTTCATTTTCAATTGAAAATGAAAGAAGATTTAAAATTTTCACGCTTCCTCTCTTCATTTGGGGCGTGTAGAAGAATGAAGGTTGAAGAAGAAAAATGGAAAATGAAAATGAAAATGAAACTAAAAATTAAAAAAAAATTAATATGTGGCAAACAACAATTGGTGCGTGGTTGCACTTCTTTTCTTGCAATTGAGGTTGGGTAAAAAGTGAGATATTTATAACACTCTTAAATTGTTCAATGGGGTAATAGGACACCCACAAAGTTAAGGTGTCTTTTTGAAAATTCGAGACAACTTTAGTGGTTAGTTTATGTCTTTTCTCAAAAAGTAACTTAATTTCTATAGTGGACATCCAATAAATGTATTTCATAACACCACATTGGAGGTCCACTGTCCATATGTGAAGTGCCTAGAAAAAAAAAGTACACATCTTCAATTGTTGCCTAGTTTAAAACCTAGCTAGGAAAATTCAGTGGGACCAAATTTGGCTAAGAAAAATAAAAAAAAAAAAATATATTTATATACACACACGCGCGTATTCTTCTCCTTATTTAAACATCACTTAATCTTGTTGATGATACATTTCAATCGTGTATACCAACTTTTTAAAATGTTGGTATTGACACTATTATTTTTGTAGTCATACATAGAATATGACTTTGAGATATGTTGAGTCCTTGAGCTCAATCAAATACATTTTTGCATACCACTTTGTTTGTGACCTCATTATCGCAGAAAGATTACTCATTTGACTTGTTTGTAACAACAATCAAGTGACATACATTTTTACTATATTCCTATTTTTTAGAAATGACAGTTAAAAGTACGAACATTGCTATATGGATGGTACGCTATGCAATAAAAGGTGTATATCAAAGATGGAATGGATAATAACCGGAGAAACCCAAGAAACTCCTAATGTCCAAATGGGATAAAGGTCTAGGTCAAATCTTGACCGCATCCATCTTCTTGGGATCTACCTCAATACCCTTACTAGAGACAATATGGCGAATAAAAGCTACGGACCTTAGCGAAAACTCACATTTGCTAAATTTTGCAAAGAGTTGTTGTTCCTTAAGGACTTGCAACACAATCCTCAAATGATCAATATGCTCATTCTCACTTCTCGAATAGATCAAATATCACCAATGAACACAATTACAAACATGTCAAGATATTGTCGAAACACCCTATTCATCAAATCCATAAACGCCGCCGAAGCATTAGTCAAACCAAAGGACATAACCAAAAACTCAAAATGACCATATCGGGTTCTAAAAGCCATTTTCAAAATATCTTCTCCCTTCACCCTAAATTGGTGATAACCTGATTGGAGATCAATCTTAGAGAAGTAACTTGCCCCTTGAAGTTGGTCAAACAAATCATCTATCCTTAGGAGAGGATACTTATTCTTAATGGTCACCTTGTTCAATTGGCGGTAGTCGATACACATACGAAGAGAACCATCTTTCTTTCTAACAAATAAAACTGGAGCATCCCACGGAGAGATACTCGGTCGGATGAAACCTTTATCCAACAAATCTTTCAATTGCTCCTTCAACTTCTTAAGTTCTGCCGGAGCCATTCTATAAGGAGGGATAAACATAGGTTGCATTTCTGGGAGAAGGTCAATACCGAAATCTATTTTCCTTTCGGGAGGAATACTTGGTAGATCATCTGGGAACACTTCCAGAAACTAATTCAAAATGGGGACCGACTCAAGAGTAGGGGTTTCAGTATCCACATCCCTCACCCTAAATAGCTAGTAAATGCAACCCTTAGAAATCATCTTTCTAGCTTTCAAAAAAGACACAAACTGACCCTTAGGCATAGAATTTCCCCTATTCCATTCTAGGACAGACTCATTCGGGAACTAAAACTTGACTACACGGGTTCTACAATCAATAGAAGCATAAAAAGAGTGCAACCAATCCTTACCAAGGATAACATCAAAATATAACATATCAAGCTCTACCAACTTACCAAAAGTAACTCTATGGGATAAGGAAACATGGCATCTTCTATAGACCCTCTTAGACACCACAAAATCACCAACAGGGGTAGAGACAAAAATAGATTCTAACAACACATCCGGAAGAACATCAAACCTCATAGACATATATGGCGTAACAAAAGACAAGGTAGCACCGGGATCAAGTAAAGCATAAACATTAATTTGGAAAACTTTCAACATATCGGTAACCACATCGGGAGAACACTCATGTTCACCTCTAGTCTGAAGTGCATAGAATTGATTTTGATTAGGAGCATTGACACCCGAACCACTTGGACCGGATGAAGGGTAGGGTTGAGCCCTACGAAGAGTATCTCTTTCATTTTTAGGGACCAAAGGACAATGCCTTATCTTGTGATCCGTCTTTCCACAACCAAAGCAAGCGTTAGAACCCGCTAAACACTTACCCTCATGCTTTCTTCCACACTTAGCACAATTCGGAAATTTAGACCCATTACCACCTCCTTGAGGCTTAGGGTTAGACACCCTTTCATTGTTGAACCTTGGAGGAGAACTAGAAGGACCTTGCCCGGAAGATCATTATCGAAACCTTGAACGACCACGTCCACTGGATCTAGAATAGGAAGAATTACCCTCATCATTTCTTGCCCTCCTAAGCCTCCTAGATCTCTCCTTATGTTTTTTCTCTTCAATCTGTTGGGCATGCACCATAAGAGGAGAAATGTCCATGTCATGGATAAATATGGCCGTACGACACTTTTTCACAACCAAGTCAGACACTCCCAGCACAAACTTACTCATCTTCGCCCTAGGGTCGGCCACTATAGATGGAGCATATTGAAACAATTGGGTGAACCTCAAGGCATACTCCTTCACACTCATATTTCCTTGACGAAGGTTAATAAATTTTAACATATTTGCCTCCCTCATCTCAAAGGGAAAGAACCTATCAAGAAAAGCACTTTTGAACCTTTCCCATTCTATGGGGCCCACTTCTATCGACCTTGCTTCTTTCCATTGGTTGAACCAAATCTGAGAAACACCTTTGAGTTGATAAGCGACTAATTTTGCCTTCTCTACCAGAGTCATTCCCATGATAGCAAGTACCTTATACATGTCATCTATAAACTCTTGAGGATCCTCGTCGACCTTAGAACCATGAAACTTTGGAGGTTTCATTCTAGTAAAGCCCTTTACTCTCAATGCCGCCATACCCACATTCGGGTTCACGGGGGCTACCACCTCTCTATTGGCTTGGGCCGTCACGGCTTGAGCCAACACTTGAAAATCCGTCCTAACTCCGCATTCGTAATTTTGCTCGGCCAACGGATCAACTGGAGCTTGAGGAGGAGCTCCTTGATTAACATTGTCTCCCTCATTCTTTCTAGCAAATGCCCATTAGTAGTCATATCCTTTAGACCATCGGGTAAGGATTAGGAGAAAAACCTTATAGAGTTAAACTTTATCGCACGACTTAGAGTGAATAAAGAAGTGAAGTTTCCTAAGCATCTAGTAGCCTCTAATTCATAAATGTGGCGCACTTCATACTTATGAACAAGACTCTACTAGACGTGATTTTGAGACATTCCTAGAACCATTTTAAACCTTGTGCTCTGATTACTATGTTTGTCATGGCCCAGGGGTACCCCCTAGATGTAACATGGCGTACAAAACTCCAAGAGGCCTCATACAAGCAGCTTAGCTTTCATAGCATAAGATAACAAAAATACGGGAAAATTTAAAACATTTTCAACACTATCAAAGTCTTTATAAAACGAGCGTAAGTTTAATACACTTGTCTCAAACCATCTAAAACATGAACATCCTTGTGACACATCCCATACAATAGTTCAAAACATAAAATTAAAAGACATAAGAAAATGGTGGCAACATCCTCGAATGCTATGAAAACTCACCAATCTTCAAATCTTACACTACTATGAACCCTAGCCACGGGGATGAGAGTCGATATTACCGGACCCTACAGTTGGATAAGAAATGTAGGCAAGAGTATGCATTAGTACAAAGATGTACTAAATATGATATCTAGCATAAGCAACAACATAAGCATAAGGGTTAGACATAATAAGTCATAAGCACAATCAATGCACATAATTGATCATCATACATAGGAACAACACATCCTCAAGTAACCTCATACTCATCCTTTATCAAGACTTGGGTCATCCGCCTCTAGTCATACTTACGTCATGGAAGGCAACTCAAGTAACAATCCAAATTATTCATTACTCATAACATAATTCACATTATTCATACTTACATTCAAAGATATGGGTGTTCACATCTTGCCTTGCTCTTAAGGCTAATTGGTAGTCGCCTATTGCCTTACTTACTTTAGGATTATGGGTATTCACCTCCATGTCCATCTTTATAAGACATATGTATTCGCCTCCACATTTCTCTATAAGGATCGTAGGTATTCGCCTCCACGTCCAATCATCATAATAATAATGAGGATAGTTTCCTCTTGTATATAATAAGAACATGGGTAGTCGCCCCTAGTTCAACATCATGGAATAAGGGTAGTCGCCTCTTTACTCAACATCATATAACATGGGTAATCACCTCATGTGTTCTAACTTAGGAATATGGGAGATCACCTTATATCCTTCTCATATGGAGGTCATAGGAAATCACCTCAAGCCTCATCAATTTCATAGTCTTTTAACTTAGATTCATTTTAGGTGAGGAATCCTTTCAACCTAGAATCATTCAATGTGAAAAAGCCTTTCACATTCATACATAAGCAATTCATGTGGCAACTATCCCCTCCACAATCAATTACTACAATAATTAACAATTCATACATAAGCTTCAATCTCAAAGCACTACATCTCACAATCATCATACAAGCCTTGATCTCAAGACAAAACTAACAATAATTCGTCAGATATGCTCGATCTCAAGCAATTCTAATCATAATTCATCATATATGCTCAATTTCAAGCAATTATATAATGTACCATATCAATCCTATATGAATGCATCTAAATCCTCAATTTCCCCTTTCATGGAGTAAAACCCACATATATCAATTTCATCTTAGGATCATGGGTTAGGCATGGGTACATGCAATTTCATCCTACAAACATGTAATCCTATCAATTCAAGCATAAACAATCATAATCCAATCATTTGGATCAACATTCATCAAGACCCACAACATTAGAAGAAAATCCTAATTTAAATTGGGGAAATTCATCTTTTCAATTAGGGAATCTTGGAGCTCCATAGATGAAAAGCTATCATACCTTAATCACAAATCCCACAAATGCTTGAGGAATGGAGACTTGACCTTGATCCTAGCTCCAACTCTTTCTTCTTCTTTAAGTTCTAGAGAGAGAATTATTTGGAGAGAAAGCTTTTTTCTTCTTTTTGATTCTTAGAAGAATGACTTAAGTTGGGGAAATTTGAGAGTAAAAATACTTATATAGGTTTCTAGGTGAAGTATAAAACGACGTAGTGTAGGATTAAAATAAATTTGAAAAGACCTTTAAGACCTTAACTAGAAACCACCAACCTTGCTCGCTGAGGCCCGTCCAGGGTCACTTGCCGACTCGCCAAATGGACCCTTGGCTCGCCTTATTTTCCAGTAAGTGGCTCCTAGGAGGCAGACCACTTGGCGATGGGGAAGGAAATTTGATGAGGCACCGACTGGAATGGCAAGCCCGACCTGACTTGCCTAAATTTACAGAATCTTGGGCCATGGAAACAAGCCATTAGGCGAGGGCAGTCCCACTTGGCTAATCGTCAAGTCACTGGGTGATCATACCTCACTTCACCAAGTTGGCAAAGGAAGGAAATGTTCTCTTTTTAAAATATGAGGTGTTAAAAATATGGTTGAAAATCGAATGGAGAGAAAAATCAAGTATCTTCGCACAAACAATGGCTTGGAGTTTTGCAGTGAAAAGTTCAATGATTTCTGCAAGGTTCATTAGATTGCAAGACATAATACAGTCAGGCACACACCACAATAGAATGGAGTTGTCGAGAAAATAAATAGAACTCTTCTTGAGAAGGCTCGTTGTATGCTCTTACAAGCCAAGATGTCCAAAGTATTTTAGGCTGAAGCAGTTCATACTGCTTCTCATATTTTCAATCGATATCCAGCATCAACGATTGACTTTAAAACTCCGAATGAGGTCTGGTCAGGTGAACACTCGAACTATTCATACTTGCGAATATTTGGGTGTCCAGCTTATTATCATATTAATAAAGGAAAGTTTGAACCAAGGGGTAAAAAGGCCATATTTATAGGGTATGTAGATAGAGTAAAAGGGTACAAACTTTGGTGTTTGTCTTTACTTAAATTTGTAGTTAGTAGAGATGTTACCTTTGATGAATCATACTTGATCCTTGTAAAGTTTCTGTGGAGTTATCAAGAAACTAGAACAACGAGTGGGTGGAGCTACCAGTGGAGCTTACCAAGGAAAATGATCAAGAGACTCAAGTTAATGAGTTAAAAGATACAGATCTTGAAGAACATGCGTTCAACGAACCATTCACAATTGCAAAGGGAAGGGACAAAAGGAAATTACGGAAACCAGAATGTCTCATAGAGCAAGAAAAACTGATTGCATATGCGTTTGTAGCTGCAGAAGAAGAGATTAAGGATCTCAAGCCCTCCTCGTATGTTAAAGCAACTTCTTGCAAAGATGTTGCACAATAGCAGTTAGCCATGATGGAAGAGATGTAGTCTGTTCACAAAAATGAGACATTGGTCTTAGTTAAAAGGCCAAAGAGGAAGAGGATAGTTGGATGCAAATGGGTCTACATAAAAAAAGAGGGTATTCCAGAAGTGGAAGATGCTAGGTTCAAGGAGAGATTGGTTATAGAGAGTTTCAGCCAGAAGTAGGTAATTGACTACAATGAGATCTTCTCTACAGTCGTGCAACATAGCTCAATTCGCGTGCTACTAGCATTTGTTGCACAATTTGATTTAGAGCTTCAACAATTTGATGTCAAAACTGCTTTCTTACATAGTGATCTATAAGAGATAATCTATATGGATTAGCCTAAAGGTTTCCTAGCTGAAGGAAAATAAGATCATGTATGCCAACTGAAGAAGTCTTTGTATGCTTTTAAGCAATCCCTTAGACAGTGGTACATGAGGTTTGATGCATTCGTGACTTCACATGGATTTTCGAGGAGTGCATTTGATAGCTGTGTGTATCACAAGAAGATGTTTGGTACCTCTATGATTTATCTATTGTAGTATGTTGATGATATGCTTATTGCTGCTAACAACATCACAAAGATAAATATTTTGAACAAACTGTTGAGCAAGGAATTTGACACGAAGGATTTGGGAGTTGAAAAGAAAACCCTTGGAATGGAGATTTCAAAATAAGATGGTGTTGTACATCTTTCTCAGAAGAGGTACATAGAAATGGTTCTTGAGAGATTCAATATGCATATGAGCAAGCTTGTAAGTACACCGTTAGCTTCTCTTTTCAAGCTTTTAGAGTTACAAATGTCTCAATCTATGGATGAGATGGAGCATATGTCAAAGGTTCCTTATGCGAGCGCAGTTGGCAACATTATGTATGCTATGGTGTGCACACATCCAGATATTGCTCAATATGTAAGTGTGGTAAGCAGGTACATGACAAATCCAGGAAAAATGCATTGGGAAGCTGTGAAGTGGATATTGAGATATCTCAAAGAAGCTCTTGATGTTGGCCTAACCTTTCGGAAAAGTGAAGGTATATCAGTTCTCGGTTATATATCTTTTGACTATACATGGGATCTTGATAGAAGGAGGTCCACAACTGGATACATCTTTACTCTTGTTGGTAGTGCAGTTAGTTGGAAATCAACTTTACAGTCGATTATCGCTTTGTCTACAACAGATGCAGAATATATGGCAGCAACGGAGGTAGTGAAAGAAGCTATCTGATTGAAAGGTTTGGTGGCAGAATTGAGTTTGGTTAAGTTGGAATCAACTTTAAGGTGTGATAGTCAAACAGATATTCATTTGATTAAAAATCAAAGATTTTATGAGCACACTAAACACGTTGATATCAGATTTCATTTTATTTGAGATATCGTTGAAGAGGGAGCTATCAAGGTTGAGAAGGTTGTCACAGACGATAACGTTGTAGACATATTGATCAAGATAGTCTCGTTTGCCAAATTTCACACTGCAAGGACTTGGCAGGAGTATGCATCAACTGATGCAACTCTGGGGGAACAGCTGATAGGTGGAGCTAGTATGTTCAACAAATGTTTGATTCTTCTTATTTCTTACAATGGGATTGCCCAGTAAGCTTAGAAGTTTTGGTCGGAGTTATTTATACGCATGCTCGTAATGCAAACCAAGGTGGAGATAGAAAGAGTTGATTTGGTTTTTTTGGAATCAAACTCAATGAAAGATGAATTAATATGAAGATTTGGTAGGAAGATAATTCTTTATTAGCACAAAATAAAAGTCAAAATAGTATCTTGGTAGGTGAAATTTAGGTAACCATAAAATGGTTTCGTATATTTAACCTTGACATTTTGACACAGTGATGTCATGAATGACATCAATAGGAAGAATTCATTCCTATAAATAGGTAGCTCTTAATTCATTTTCATTACACCTCTCACTTGCTTTCTCATCTCCTAGGCATTTGATCTTCTTTCTCTCTTGTAGTATTTCACTTGTATTCTTTGCATAGTGAAATAAATATTGGTGCAGTAATTTTTTCGTGGACATAGGATCATTTTTATCCGAACCACGTTAAATATTGTTGTTCTTCCTTATTCTTTATTTTCACGTTTCCGCTAACAAGGTTAATGTTCTTCCCATTCAATTTTATAGTTTAATTTCAATTCCATCTTCAGCTGAAAAAATAGACAATTTCAAGAGAACACAGAAAATTACAAAGCTTTGGTAAGTTTTTTTATAGCTTATTTAATATTCACATTCTGCTTTGGTATGATTATATTTATGATTACTTGATTTGATTATGTAGAGCAATGTGTCGAAATCAACATGAGTCTCTGAAATTGGAACCTTACCTTCATGAGGTACAACTCTTTTTCATTTATATGCAACAAAATTTGATTTGTTCCAATGACTTATGTATTTCACTTCTACGTCTCAAGACATGTTATTCCACCTTATTCTCTTTATATTTGTCATAGTTGCTTGGTTGTTTATAAAATTCATGATATTAACAATTGGAGAGAAGCTAATGTGCAAAATATTTTTCAAAAAAAAATCTTATATTAAATGTTACTAATTCTTACCTTATTTTCTCGTGTGTTTGCATGGGAGTCTTGAATTAACAACTAAAAACTATTATATGCATCTTCACACCCACATGAGCACAAATGAAGTTAAAGCAGAGAAATCCTTTAGATTTTTCTTTGACATATATGGTTTAGTTAGACATATGCATGGGGAACAAGTACAAAATGGTAGACCTAATCAAGATAGCAAGTTTGGGTTCAAAATTTGAAAATTAATGTTAATTTTGTTGCTCAATTAAATGTAATTTTGAATTGTTTCATTATTTGAAGTGTCATATTGAATTTACTTTTCAGTGGTCAATTGTAACCCAAGTCATTTGGGAGATGACTTGGGGTGATCTAAATGCATTTCCTCAAGGGTATTTCATATCTCACCTTCTCTTATGCTTATAAACAATTAATATGTTTTGATGTTAATGGTAGATAAAATTATATTTGCTCTCGGGCCACATACTAGGCCACACTTAACCTTAATCTAAATGCAATGATAATAAAGTTACCCTCCATACTCACAAGCATAAGATTAGAAAGAAACATCTAAACTTAGGAGATAAAATTATCCTTCTTAAAGTATTCGTTTTTTTCTTAGGTACTTGGAGAGCGTTAATTAAGAGAATATTGATTTTCTTCTTCAAGATCCTTTTAACAAAACATGCTAAAGTGGAATAATGGTAGGTCAATCCGTGGATATTGTGTAAAGTTGGAGAAAAGGTGGTTGCCCTTTGTTTGGATTGCATTGTGAAGCTTGCAGCCAATTCACTAGTCTTCAATATTGAATGATGTAGAATCAATTAATATGTTTTTTTAACATGAAAGTCTCTTGAGAATGTACGCAGTTAAATTGTATCTCTAGCTGAATCATATGTTGCATCTGCACCATCAAGTATTATGTTAAAGGACAAAAAGTGGTTCGGATACTAATTGAAGGAGAGTATGAGTATCCAATGCCAACTTTCAAGGGAAAGCAATTTAAGAACAATCAGTTTTGAGCAATAGAGTCGAGAGTTATGCAATTAGAAGAAGCACAAGCTAGAATAAAATGCAATAACTAATGCTCTAGATTGGTTGTTGAAAGAGAAGAGTCACATTTTCCTGCACACATTGTAAGGAACGAACTTATACTATACCTATGTATAGAAAAATTCTGGATTATGGATATTCAGTATCCATTTTTGTTTCAATTATCTATGGTGACATATTTACTTTTTTCTAGTACTGTTGAAAGAAGTTGTTTTAAGTGTTTGATATGTTTGGCCCGTGCTGTGCATATTCCATCATTTTCTGTTGTCTCTAATTGCTTATTGAATTACTATTACTTTGCATGGTTAAAAAATTGGTTTTCTTGTAGAATAACATCATATAACAATTTTTCTCCATAAAAATAAATAACTCTTTGAAATCAAACTTGATATAAATAAAATAATTTTGATGCATTTTCATAATCAATAAATCTTGACAATATATAGTAAGTAGTGTTGATTTGTGCAAACACAAGCTAAATATTATAAAATTTACAAACTATAAAAATTATATAATAAGAACTAATGCATATAAGTACATAGTAATCAAATCATATTAATTTTACATGTCAATTGTCGGATAATATTAACAAGTATTTCAAACAAACTCCCACTAATGGATATTGTGCGTGTTAAGTGAAAGATACATTCTTTAGTAAAAACCTCTTCAGAAAAGAGAAGTTGTTACTCCGAAGCTCTACATGTTTGTCTTCGTTAGCTTTAATTGTGTTACTTACATTTTGATTGAGTAGTTCATAATCAAAAATCACATTTGGAAGAAAATATTTAAGTAACTAGTAGGTAGTATTCTTTTTTTTTCTTTCTAAAATTAAAGTTTTCATTTAATCAAAATGCTTACATAAAAAATCGACTGACTCCTTTTGACTTAGAGTCAACTCTCATCTATCTTTTTCAATATATACATCTGAACACCATGTCCACAAGCCAAATCATGTTATCTTCATCAATTCTACAATGTATATATGTGACAATAATTAAGTTTATTCATTAAGTTTATTCATGTCACGATCCCGACCATCGTGATTGGCACCCACACTAACCCTCCGGTGGGAGAACTACTACTACAACCCGACTAAGCAACTTAAAGAAACTAAACCATTTAAAGATACAAATGCAGGTTTAAATGACAAATTAAAAATGGAGTTCACATAAACTTCGAAGGTTTAACAAAACAACTATTGCGGAAATTCAACCCGTAAACTTGAAAGTCATTGTACCAAAACTCTACTAATCAACAAGTCTAAGAAAAAGGGGGTGCAACCCCGAAAACTAAACATAAGCAAAGAAAATGTATGAACATATAGTCTGAGTCCGAAAAGAATGGACTAAGTTAATGAAGGACGCATGGCAACCTTAAAGAACTGGTTCACCCTCGAATTTGGTCTCGGTCAATGATCTCCTAGCTGAGGTCTATCAGTAGCCACCTGAAGATACCCTGTACTTAACAAAGAAAGAGCAAGTGCAGTTTCAGTACACGAAACCACGGTGTACTGGTAGGATCACGTGGCTACTCCAGTTAGTGAAATATAAGCAAATAATTACAACACAACAAACACACATATACATAATGCATAATTTAGTTATCATTTTAGGAGTAATGTACAATTCTACATTGTCAACAACAAGTAGCTATGATAGTTACAATGGTCCTCTCATGGAACCCACACCCAAACTGTTAGTGTGTCGGAACGTGACACCCGATCCAATATATTCGTGTCGGAATGTGACACCCGGTCCAAAATATGTGTCAAAACGTGACACCCGATCCAATATATATGTCAGAACGTGACATCCGGTCCAGTCAGCACAATCACAGTCATAATCATACCCACAATGAACAATGTACATAGTAACATAGTCAAACAACAGTTTCATGGCATGTAATTGTTCATACATATTTATTTCATTAGATTCAGTTCATATTTCCCTATCCACATACACGCGTACATACAATAGAGCAATTAACAAGCATATATAACACGACGGGAAGTCAAACCATCACCTACCTCGAAACCAAGCCTGAATACTCCTAAGACACTTGAGCCTTCCCTTTCCGAAGTCTTTCACTTTGTTCTAGGTCTAAAATAAGTAATTAATGTAAGGATTATAAAAAAAAAGGCCTAATTTACCCGAATTGTAAGAAAATATTAACCCAAGGCCAAACCCCTGATCCTAATGCTCAATTAGGGCTTTTCCCACCATTAACTTCAGGCCAAAACCTTCCCCCAACGATAATTAACAAGGATTCTAAGTTCTAAGAATCGAAATACGGATTAGAGGAGTAATTAACTTACCTTTAGCCCGAAAAATCATGGGAATCTGATAAGAAACTGCCCTGGGTCGTCCCTTAACTCTTAAGAATGAAGTTTTCCAGAAAATAGTGATTTTGGGGTTTTTTCTCCGATTTAAGTCTTGACTGTCCCGCCACAGCGACCCTACCCTGGTGGAATTAACCTCGCCCTGGTGTCTTGCACGAAAATAGAAACTTGGAATTTAAGTTCCAATCCCCCATTTTGCGACACACCTTCCAACCTTGACGTTCTAAAACTACTCATTCGTGCTGAGATCAGTTTTGGGAGTGTTACTCGCCCGAATTCAATTCCGTAAATCCGTAGAGGCTCCTTAATGTCTTGGCTATCCACTCTCATGATCAAACTCATAATTAAATCCCCCATTCATTACCGGATTGCCGTAGACCTCACCTAACTCATATTTCATCTACTCAGAAGTTTTGTGGCTCAAATTCCTTCCCCTTTGGCTTTTCCATAACGACAGAAACATGTCGTTACAATAGATACCAATTTACCCATCACTCATCCCCGAGTGATAAACTAGGAGAAATGGCTAAGGCAAGAGTAGAATAGTACCTAAATCATCGAGCAACTGGGATACTTGTCTCGCATGCCCTTCTTAGTTTCCCAAGTAACTTCCTCAACCGGACGATGCTTCTATTGAACCTTCACGGACCTTATATCCTTAGTCCTCAATTTCTGGACATTGCGATTAACAATTGCAACCGGTTCCTCCTCATACTGAAGGTCTTTGTCTAACAAAACAGAGTCCCACTTTATGATGTAATATCCGTCACATGGTACTTCTTTAACATGGACATATGGAACACTGGATGGACCCCAGATAGGCTAGGAGGTAAACCAATCTATAAGCCACTGGCCCTACACAGTTAAGAATCTCAAATGGCCCGATGTATCAAGGACTAAGTTTGTCCTTTTTGCCGAATCTCATTACTCCCTTTATGGATGACACTTTTAGAAGAACTTGTTCACCAACCTGAAATGTCATGTCCTTTACCTTACGGTCTGCATACTTTTTCTGTCGACTCTGGGCTGTTAGAAGCTTAGCTTGGATGCTTCTCACCTTATCGTTCAGATCTTTCACCAAATCAACCCCCAAAGGTTTCACATCTCCAGCCTCAAACCATCCTATGGGTGATCTACATCTCCTCCCATAAAGTGCCTCGATGGGTGCCATGTCAATGCTTGAGTCGTAACTGTTGTTATATGAAAACTCACACAAAGGTAGGAACTTATCCCAATGCCCTCCAAAGTCAATCACACATACCCTCAACATGTCCTCTAATAGTTAAATAGTTCTCTCTAACTGCCCATCCGTCAGTGGATGGAAGGCTCTGCTAAAAGTGAGTTGAGTGCCTAACTCCTCATGTAATTTCCCCCAAAACTTAGATGTGAACTGCGTACCACAGTCCAAGATGATGGATAGGGGCACCCCATGCAGCCTCACTATCTCCTTCACATAAACCTTAGCCAACTGCTGAGCATTAGAGTATACTTTGACTGGAATAAAGTGGGCTGACTTAGTCAGTCTGTCAACCACCACCCAAATGGAATCTAACTTCCCTTTGGGAAGACCAACCATGAAATCCATAGTTATCCTTTACCACTTCTATTCCGGAATTGGCATTCACTAAAGCAAACCTGCAGGCCTTTTGGTGCTCATACTTTACCTGCTGACAGTTTTGACACTTAGCTACAAACTCATCTATGTCTTTCTTCGTGCCAGGACACCAATAAAGTCGTTTCAAGTCTCGGTACATCTTGGTCACACCCGAATGAATGGAATACCGCGAACCATGGGATTTTGTCAATATTTTCTGAATCAAGTCATCCACCCAGGGAACACAAATTCTTCCTTTAAAACTGAGCACACCACCTGCATCCAGAGCAACGTCTTGTGCCTTGCCAGGCACTGTCTTCTTTCTGAGCTCATTCAAACTCTCATCCTCAAACTGCTTGGCCTTGATCTCCTCAATGAATGTGGGCCTAACCTCAATGCTGGCTAACACCTCACCTTTCTCTAAGATGCCCAAATGCATGAACTTAGACTCCAAGTTCTGAATCTCCTTGGCCAAAGGTCGCTTGGACACACCTAAGCAAGCTAGACTACCCATACTCACCGTCTTTCGGCTTAATGCGTTCTCCACCACATTAGCCTTACCCAAATGATACTGGATGGTAACATCATAGTCCTTGAGTAACTCCATCCACCTTCGTTGTCTTACATTCAGGTCCTTCTGAGTGAATACATGTTGTAGACTATGATGATCAGTAAACACCTCAGACTTTACACCATAAAGGTAATGCCACCAGATCTTGAGAGCAAATACTACCGCTGCCAACTCCAAGTCATGCGTCGGGTAGTTTCTCTCATGCACCTTCAGCTGTTGCGATGCATAAGCTATGACATTTATTTCCTGCATTAACACAACACCCATGGCCGAATGTGAAGCATCACAATAAATAATAAAATCTTTACCTTCCACCGGCAGTGTCAAATATGTGTTGCGGTCAGAAGAGTCTTGAGCTTTTGGAAGCTCTCTTCACATTTGTCAAGGCACCTCCTTTTTAGTCAGCCTTGTCAAATGCGTGGCGATAGAAGCAAAAGTTTTTACAAACCGTCGATAGTAGCTGGTGAGCCTCACAAAATTCCTAACTTCAGTCACAAAGCTAGGCCGGACCCAGTTCTTGACTGCTTCGATCTTTTTGGGATCTACCACTACCCCTTCATTTGAAATCACATGCCCCAAAAAGGCAACTGAAGTCAACCAGAACTCACACTTGGAAAATTTGGCATACAACTTCTGTTTTCCAAGGACACCCAAAACAATAAGGAGATGGTCGGCATTGTAACACCCCGTATTTTATGTGTACAAGTTCTACACATATGGAACTTGATTTAGCTTGGTGGTATAAGTAATGAACTTGATTTCCTAGATGAATGGTGACAATAAAGAAGCTATAAGGGTAACTCACGTACATTCCAATATTGCATGATCGAGTGAACGTTACATTTTAGAACTATTTAAATTATGGATCGAAGGGCTATATGTAAGTCTAAAAGTTAAGGTGATCAAGTGTATATAAGTTTTGAGTTAAACTAAGGAGATTACGCTCTGAAAACGAATAAAAAAATTGAGGTGCTTGTTGGACTTTATAAAGCTAACAGGTGTCACCTACTTGCTTAGCTCAAATGGGCTAGGTAGATGGGGAAGATTAGTTCATACATTAGTGGGCTCAATTGAGGCCCAAATTAAATAAAAAGGAAAAGGGAATGGAGATGAGGACTCACACCAATCTGTCCAAGTCCAACTACTTGAGCCCAATAAAGATTAAGGCCCAAACTAAGGGTATAATTCTGGCCCATGGCTTAATATTAGAAAGGGAAAAGATTGCAGCCCAAGATGAGTACATAAAGGGCCCATTTTGTGTATATATAATTCCAAGAAGATGCATCACCTACTTGGACCACTTTAACAAATTAGTGGCTGATATTAAACCTTAAGAAGTGGGGAAAAATAAGACCTTTATAATCCCCAAGTTGCTGGCCATTTCCTCACTTTTAAGAATAGATAAAAAATCAGATTTCTCTCTAAGCTTCTCCTCTCTCTTTCAAAGCATAGCAGCAGCCACAAGTTTCCTAGGGTTCTTGGATAAACCCAAGCCCTTGCAAGGTAAAATAAATGAAATTACTAATGAATTTAGCCTAGTTCTCTCATGGAATGCTAGATAAACATGTTATTAGTTAAGAACAAGTAGAGGACTGAATCTGTCAAAAGTTTAATTACTCACTTTCCTTGTTATTGAGAGGCTTTTCTCTTTTTCTTTGGCCTATGTGAAGGGATGCTCAATTTATTGAAGAGTTAAAGTTAAAAGAAAATGAGTTATAAGAATTAAGGTAAAGTGACTGCCCTATCTTTGTTTTCCTTAAACACGAGTCTAAGTATGATATTTTAATTATACTGTTGATAAGAACTCGTGGGATGATGATGGGAAACTATGGTTTCACGTCCTCTATTGTATGTTGGATTGTTAGGACTATTTTGGGACAGGTTGATGTGTAAACATATTGGGGACAACTTGGTTGATGTCTGGAAAGGGTGTAAATTGTTGATATTGAAATATAGTTGTGTAGTGTACAAATTCAATAAAATAAGGCGGGGTTGAAAGAACACCCTTAGTTTGGTAATTACGGGTTTGCTGCCCGAGCATTATTGTTGAGTGAGATTGGACTGCCTAAGCATGTTTATTAACTACTAATACTAGTTTATCACCTACTCTATTGTAGATAAGTATTTGAAAAGAAAGGAAGGTACTTCAAGGTAACTACAAGGTGGTACAACAAGGTGTGTAAGGCTTTTCGATTTCCTACTAATTGACATGAAATCTAGACTCGTCCTTGACACATAGTGGCAGCCTTCCAGCTCCAACACGACCTATGACCTTGTTCTCACTCTTTAACATGTCTACACGTTCCAATACATGTTCATTGTCAAATCTGTACATATACATTGAATACCCTGCATGAGTTCTCCTTTTAACTAATAAGGTCCATTTATTATTTCAGCTCCTATGCATTTCATTAATTGTCTAACTACTCTCTACGTTGTTGTTCTTGCATTATATGATTATTACACGTCACTTGTTGACTACATAGTCCCACAAATCAAAATGCTATGACCACCAAAAGAATCATCTCAAATGTTAATGAAAAGATATTAAATGAATCTGCTTATTGATGAGTGGTATCCCTGGGGTGGAAGAATCACCTAGCATGGGTCGATCCCAATATTACGGGTGGTATCCCAGGGGTTCAAGGAAAGCCTAGCATGGGTCGATCCCGATTTATATGTCTACCATTGATCAGCTGGTCATTTCTATTATATGTTGTGCACCGAGTGTAAAGTAAAGAATGATAAAGTAAAGAAAAGAATGTAAAGTACCTGATTCCATAATGTGAGAAAATCTGGTCTTGCATCCTTACATTGGTATATGATTTCATTTGAGTTCTTAATTCACCTACAGTACTTTATACCTTACATACTCAGTACATTATCCCGTACTTACGTCTCTCTCGGGGGACCTGCAATTCATGCTGCAGGTACAGGAGCTAGTAGATCTCCCTAGTAGGAAAACATGACATCCAACGGCTATTGGTGAGCTCCAGGTTGATTCGGGGCTTTCCGAGTCTATAACATGTATTTTGGTATTGTATAGTAGTTGAGTGTAAGGCGGGGCCTGTCCCAACCTTAACCCCATAATGTTTTATCATTTAGAGGCTTTGTAGACTATGTATAGTGAAGTGTGGTTGTGCCTCGTGTCTTAGACATAATGGCCCCAACGGCCAAGTCATATGCACTTTATTTTGGCTTGTTAATACTGTCTACTTTTATGAAAACATGTTATCCACTATGGTTTGAACACATCATTCATCAAACTTATGAAGGTTGTAGGCGCATTGGTCAACCCAAACGACATCACTAAGAACTCATAGTGCCTATAGTGGGTCTTGAATGCCGTATTGGGTACATCCTCAAGCCTAATCTTTCACTGATGGTAACTAGATCTTAGATCAAATTTAGAGAAAACTGATGCGCCTTGCAACTGGTCAAAGAGATCATCTATCTGAGGTAACAAATATTTATTCTGAATAGTGACCCTATTCAACTGTCGATAATCTATGCAAATCCTCATACTACCATCTTTCTTCTTAAGAAACAAGACAGGAGCATCCCATGGGGAAGCACTAGGATGAATAAACCTTGTATCAAGAAGCTCCTGGATTTGAGCTTTAAGCTCTCTCAATTCTGTCGGAGCCATGCGATAAGAAGGGATGGAGATGGGGCAAGTGCCCGACTCCAAGTCAATGCAGAAATATATATCCCTATACTGAGGCATACCGGGCAAATCGGTAGGAAACACTTCCTTGAATTTAGATACTATATGAATAGACTCAATAGAGGGAGACTCAACATCAACATCCCGAATATAAGCCAAAAATGCCAAACACCCCTGCCCCACCAGTTTCCTAGCCTGAATGAAAGATATGACCTTAGCTGGATTAGGCTTGTACACCCCTTCCCACTCTAACCTTTCCCTACATGGGATCTCTAGAGTCACATACTTAGCATTACAATTAAGCACAACACAATAGAGGGCAACCAAGTCATGCCTAAGATTATATCAAAGTCAGGCATATCCAGAATAACCAAATCAACCTAAGTCTAAAAACTCATAAACAGGACTGAACAAGCACGATAGACATGGGTGACTATGAAAGACTCTCCAACTGAGGTAGAAACATGGATGGGGGCATCAAACACATCACAAACCGCATCAAATCTCAAGGCAAACTGAACTGACAAATATGAATAAGTAGAACCCGGATCAAACAACATAGTATCCATCCCGTCACATACAAGAATAGTATATATGATCACTGCATCAGATGTCTCAGCCTTGGTCTTGCCCGGAAAGGCATAAAATTGAGCCCTGTCATCTTGATGAGTGACCTCTTTGCCTGGCTGCACTGCTCCTCTACCTGCATTACCATTTCATCGGCCTCCACGACCTCGTTGATTTCCTCCTTGCCCACCTTGTGGACGTCCTCTGCCATTACTACCACTACCCGCTAGTACCACTGCTCTAGTCTACTGTTACATATGGCAAGACTTGCGCGGGTGGGGATAATCTCCCCTCATATGTCCAAGTTCTCCACAATTGTAACAACTGTGGTCAAAAGATGACCTGCTGCTACACGCAGGTGTGGCTCCTTGACTATCCTGAATGGAATTTTGCTATGGAGTTCCCGAGTAACCACCTATTGAAGTGGGCAGAGCTGTCTGAATTGGCCGGACTGCAAGCGTCGTCCTACCTGAACCTCTGGAGTAGGAACCCTGAAAGTTACCTGTGTTCTTGGGCTTCTTTGCCAAAGCCTTGGCCTTCCTATCACATCGAACTCCTTCCATTTTCTTCAGAAAGTCTGTCACCTCATTAAAACTTTTACCTGCAGAGGTCATGTAAACAGAAAAAACCTGTAACTCGGGGTTTAATCCCTTGGTGAATAGATCAATCCTCTCCTCCTCTATAGTCACCAACTGTGTGGCATATCTGGACAAGGCATGGAACTTCGCCTTATAAGCAGCTACAGTCATACCACCCTGCTCCAAGGCCATGAACTCATCCTTCTTGCGATCCCTCAAGGTCTGGGGCATCTACTTCTCTAGGAATAAAGGATGGAACTGCGTCCATATGAGTGGAGGCAAGATTGGCGATCTACATTCCACATAGGCCCTCCACTACTGCTTAGCCTCACTTTGAAGCTGGAAGGTCACGAACTCTACTCTATGCTGGTGTACAATGCCTAGCTTGTGAAGCCTCTCATAGCAATCCAAAATGAACTCATAGGTATCCTTACTCTCAGAACCAAGGAACACAGACGACTTCAACTTTAAAAACTTAGTCAACATCTCATGCTCAGTATCACTCATCACAGGACCCAATAGGGGAAGGAAGAAGGTATCAATTCTAAATGCTCCATCCACCTTGGGAACAATATCAGCAATGGAGCGGTTGACTAGAGGTTGAGCAGTTTGCACTGTGGGAAGGACTCCACAGAGCCGACCAACCCCTTCAGAAAAGTCATGATCTGTCGGGCTATCACTTGGTCTAAGGGAGGAAGACTTGTAGTCTCAGCCTGTGCACCCTCCTGTGGTCAAGCATCTTCCTCGTCCTCGATCTCCACATTCTCTTCAACCTCATCTTGGGGTGCCGGAAGGGCCTTTTCCCTGGGAACATTCTCAGCTAGGGATTGATAAGTCCACGATTTGGACTCATTTAGGGCTATATTTTAAGAAAAATGGTATCCTTAAATGCTTATTTTATCTCAATATCTAATGAAATCCCTTAAGTTTAAGGTATTTAAAGTTTTAAGGAAAGCACAGACACTCCGTCGCAAAAAGGAACAAAAAGGCTGAAAAGAATAAAGAAATGAAGGCCTGAGGATTGCCGAGTCTACTTGGTGAGTCGCTGAAGGGTCTTACTTCGCCTTTCGTTCCAGTGTGCTGAGCCCTGAAGGAAAGGATCAAGTCGGCACAAAAAGGAACCAGTTGGCGCATCACCGAGAAGTTCTGCAAAGCAGTACCATATCACCTAATAACCCAGAGCAAGACGATGTTGAGGGCTGGTGCAAGATGACAATGATCTACACCAATAGGCGAATCACCGAGTTGATCGGCGATTCCGACTAACAACGCTGAATGATCCGCTACAACACAAATCTGTAAAAACTATAAATACTAGTTAGAGTTTTAGTTTTAGTGTGTAAAAAATATTATAATTTTCAGTCTACAATATTAGTTTTTCATATTTTTTCTCTGAATTTGAGAGGGTTTTGAAGACTTGAAGAAGAAGAGGGTTTCATCTCCAAGGATTTTGACTTGGGTCTCTTGGATTTTTCATTCTTGGCCTGTAACAAGACTTATATCTTCATACCTATTTGAATGCAAGCTCATTTAGGTATAAATTTCTATCTCTTGATGTGTGGCTAAAAACCCCAATTCTTGGGGTGTGATTTAGCAAATATGGGTTAAGATAATTGTTGGGTCTTACTTGCTGATAGTTTAAA
>JAJOOH010012845.1:0-45276 GCA_029582605.1 Solanum gracilifrons
CTAATTGAATATAATTGTTGGTTAAAAGTAAAGTCTAAACCATTTTCCTCGTGGGATCGATCCCAACCTACAAGTTGGGTTCTTTACTTGATAACGATCGCTTATGCTTCTGAAAGGAGGTGTAATTTGAGCGTATCACTTCCCCACCTGAAACTCCTGATGAGAGTGCTCCATAGGCATAGTTTGTTAAGGGGACACTTTTTCTTAGCCTCCCGGAACTTTTGCTTATATTGCATTAAGGACACTACATTATATTTTTGTTGGGGTAAGGGACATCATGACAATATTCCCTTGTTGATGGTATTTTGTTATTTTAAGTTTTGAATATTTGTAGTATTACTTTTCCTTATATTAGAGTGCTCTTTTGGGTTAAACTATGTCTCTTTATTTCTATTTCTATAACACCTCCGAAGCTAGTAGGCAAAGCTAGGGGTTAAGTACCAAGTCAAGGGCTAGAGAAATTCACCTTGGCACCCTCTACGAAGGTCCACATGGATTGTGAAGGGCACCACAGTTTGTGGTGGTGCCCATGGACCTAGGAAGTGAGTGACCAAAGGAAGATCACCTCCCACGAGAGCCAAGACGGGTCGTAGTGGCCACCACAGATCGTGGTTCCACTCGTGGAGGTGAGGCAATAAACCTCCAAGTCTACCCATAAGTAGGACCCTCCCCACGAGCCACTACACGACTCGTGAATGCCTTGATGGGTCATGGCGAAGACTTAGTTTTTAGCGGTTAAGGGGGGTGCTTGCCAAGCCACTAGTTCATGACCATGGAAGGCACCATGACTTGTGGTGGGTACCACGGCTCGTGGAGCCTCACGTGAATATGGGGCAATCCCCTGTAAGTTTTGGGCTTAAGGGTCTTTTTTGGTTTTAATTAGATAAAAGCCACGTTGTTTTACCCAAGCCTAGGACCCTTATATAAGTGATTTTACCCCAAAACTCACCCATTGAAGTCATTATTTCCAAAACCCAAAAGAAATCCCAAAGTTTTTCTCTCAAATATTTCTCTCTCTAGAACTTGAAGAAGAATAAAGATTTGGAGCTAGGATCAAGGCCAAGTCTCCATTCCTTAAGAATTTGTGGGCTTTGTGATTAAGGTGTGATGACTTTCATCCATGGATTCTTTCCAACCATGGAGTCCTTAGGATTCCCCAATTCAAAAGATGAAATTCCTCAGTTTGAGTAAGGGTTTTCTTCTAATGTTGTGGGTATTGATGAATGTTGATCCAATTTATTGGGTTATGATTGTTTATGTATGAATCAATAAGATTATATTTTTTTAGGATGAATTTACATGTACCCATGCCAAATCCATGTCTAGAAAGATGAAATTGATGTAAATGAGTTTTATTCCATGAAAGGAGAATTTGTGGGTTTAGATGTATTCTTATAGGATTGATGAGATACATTAAGAATGCTTTGAGATAAAAGAATATGAGATGATTATGATATCGATTGCTTTAAGCGTAAAGCGTAAGCATGAATTGTTGATTTAAGATAGGGTTTTTATGGAAGGACTTTACCCACATGATTCCTTATGTATGTATGAATATGAAAGGCTTGCTCACATTGATTGATTCTAGGTTGAAAGGATTTCTCACCTAAAATGAATCTAAGTTAAAAGACTATGAAATTGATGAGGCTTGAGGTGATTTCCCATGAACTCCATATGAGAAGGATATGAGGCAGCTACCTATATTCCTAGGTTAGAAAACATGAGGTGACTTCCCGTGTCATGTGATGATGAGTGTGAGGCGACTAGCCTTACTCTATGATGTTGAACAGGAGGCACCTCCCCACGTTCCTATTATGTATGATTGAACTAAAGGAGACTATCCTCGTTCCCATAATGATGATTAGGAATGTAGAGGAATACCCATCACCCTTATAGAAATATGTGGAGGTGAAAACCCGTGTCTTATGATGTTGGACATGGAGGGGAATACCCATTATCCTAAAGTATGTAAGGCAAGAGTTGAATACCCATTAGCCTTTATAAGAGGCAAGGAGGCGAATCCCCCTGCCTTTAATAGTAAGCATGAATAAGTATGAATTATGTTATGAAAAATGAATAACTTGGATTGTTTCTTGAGTTGCCTTCCATGATGTAAGTATGACTAGAGGCGAATGACCCAAGTCTAAACTAAGGATAAGTTGAGGTTACATGAGGAAATATTCCTCCTTGTTATGATGATTTATTATGTGCATTGATTATGCTTATGATTTATGTTGTCTAATGCTTTATGTTTATGATATTTATGCAAGGTATCATATTTAGTACATGTTTGTACTAATGCATACTTTTGCCTACATTTCTTATCCAAATGTAGAGTACGACGATATCAACTACCATCCCTGTGGCTAAGATCATAGTAGAGCAAGATTTGAAGATTGGTGAGTCTTCATAACATTCAAGGATTTGACCACCATTTCCTTATGTCTTTTATTTTATGTTTTGAACTATTGTATGGGCTGTGTCCTAAAGATACTCATGTTTTAGATGGTTTGAGACAAATTGTATTAGACTTCTTCTTCGTTTATAAAGACTTTGATTGTGTTGAAAATGTTTTAAATTTCCGCCTTATTTCTGTTTTCTTATGTTATGAAAGCTAAGTGGCTTGTATAAGGCCTCTCGGGGTCTTGTATGCCATGTTACATATTGGGGGTACCCCTTGGTCGTGACAAATTTTGTATCAGAGCACAAGGTTTAGAATGGCTCTAGTATATCTCAAAACCACGCGAAGTAGAGTCTTTTTCATAAGTGTGAAGCGCACCACATTTATTAATGAGAGGCTACTAGATGCTTAGAAAACTTCACTTCTTTCTTCACTCTAAGTCGTGCGATAGAGTTTAACTCTATAAGGTCTTTTTCTTAATCCTTACCCGATGGTCCGCAGAATATGACTACTAGAAGGGCTCAAGCTACAAGGAATGAGGAAGACAATGTGGACCAAGGAGCTCCTCCTCAAGCTCCTGTCAACCTTTTGGTGGAGAATGTGACAAATGAGGAGTTTAGGTCAGTTTTTTAAGTGTTGACTCAAGCCGTGACGACCCAAGACAATAGAGAGGTTTCAGTCCTCGTGAACCCAATATGGGTATGACGGCTTCTAGAGTGAGGGACTTCACAAGGATGAATCCTCCGGAATTTTATGGTTCAAAGGTTGCGAAAGATCCTCAAGAGTTTATTGATGAGGTATACAAGGTGTTAGCTATCATGGGACTGACTCCAGTGGAAAATGCGGAATCGATCGCTTATCAACTTAAGGGGGTTGGTCAGATTTAGTTCAACCAATGGAAAGAAGCAAGACTGGTAGAAGCGGGTCCCATAGAATGAGAAAGGTTTAAATATGCTTTTATTGATAGGTTCTTCCCTCTTGAGATAAGAGAGGCTAAGATGCTTGAGTTTATTAATCTCCGGCAAGGTAATATAAGTGTTAAGGATTATTCTTTGAGGTTCACTCAATTGTCGAAGTATGCTTCTTCTATAGTGGCTGACTCTAGGGAAAAAATGAGCAAGTTCATTTCAGGTGTGTCCGACTTGGTTGTGAAAGAATGTCGTACAACTATGCTAGTCGATAACATGGACATTTCTCGTCTTATGGTTCATGCCCAACACATTGAAGAGGAGAAACTTAAAAAGAGGTACAGAAAGCTTAAGACGTCAAGAATTCATGATGGTAACTATTCCCACCCCAAGTCCGGTGGACGTGGTCGTTTAAGGTTTCGACAAAGGTTTTCCGGGCAAGGTTCTTCTAAGGCTCCCCCAAGGTTTAACAATGAAATGGTGTCTAACCCTAAGCCTTAAGGAGGTGGTATTGGGTTTTCATTTCTGAATTGTGCTAAGTGTGGAATAAAGCATGAGGGCAAGTGTCTAGTGGGTTCCAATGCTTGCTTTGGTTGTGGTAAGATGGATCACAAAATACGACATTTTCCTTTGGTTCCAAGAAATGAAGGAGATAGTCGTCGTAGGGCTCAACCCTATCCTTCATCCGGTCCAAGTGGTTCAGGTGTGAATGCTCCTAAGCAGAACTGATTCTATGCACTTGAGACTAGAGGTGAACAAGAGGGTTCTCCCGATGTGGTTACCGGTATGTTGAAAGTTTTTCTACTTGATGTTTATGCTTTACTTGATCCCGGTGATAACTTGTCTTTTGTGATGCCATATGTGGCTATGAGGTTCGATTTTCTTCCATTTGTGTTGTTAGAACCTTTTTATGTCTCTACTCCTATTGGTGATTCTATGGTGGCTAAGAGGGTCTATAGAAGATTTCATGTTTCCTTATCCCATAGAGTTACTCTTGCTGATTTGGTAGACCTTGATATGTTAGACTTTGATGTTATCCTCGGTATGGGTTGGCTGCATTCTTGTTATGCTTTTATTGATTATCGAACCCATGTAGTCAAGTTTCAGTTCCCAAATGAGCCTGTCCTGGAATGGAAATAGGGAAATTCTAGGCCTAGAGGTCAGTTTGTTTCTTATATGAAACCTAGAAAGATGATTTCTAAGGGTTGTATTTACTATCTATATATGGTGAGGGATATTGATTCTGAAACCCCTACTCTTGAGTCAGTCCCCATTGTGAATGAGTTTCTGAAAGTATTCCTAGATGATCTACCCGGTATTCCTCCTGAAAGAGAAATAGACTTAAGAATTGACATTTTCCCAGATATGCAACCTATTTCTATTCCTCCTTATAGAATGACTCCAGCAGAACTTAAGAAGTTGAAAGAACAATTGAAAGATTTGTTGGATAAGGGTTTCATCTGACCGATTATCTCTCCATGGGGTGCTCCAGTTCTATTTGTTAAGAAGAAAGATGGTTCAGTCCGTATGTGTATCGATTATCGGCAATTGAACTAGGTGAACATTAAGAATAAGTATCCTCTTCCAAGGATAGATGATTTATTTTACCAACTATAAGGTTCAAGTTACTTCTCTAAGATCGACCATAGATCAGGTTATCACAAATTGAGGGTAAAGAATGATGATATTCCGTAAACGGCTTTTAGAACCCAATATGGTCACTATGAGTTTTTGGTTATGCCCTTTGGTTTTACTAATGCCCCGATGACATTTATGGATTTGATGAATATGGTGTTTAAATAATACCTTGATATGTTCGTAATTGTGTTCATTGAAGATATTTTAATCTATTCAAGAAGTGAGGATAATCACACCAATCATTTGAGGATTGTGTTGCAAATCCTTAAGGAACAACAACTCTTTGCAGAGTTCAGCAAATGTGAGTTTTGGCTAAGGTATGTGGCTTTTCTAGGTCACATTATTTATAGTAAGGGTGTTGAGGTAGATCCCAATAAGATGGATGCGGTTAAGAGTTGGCCTAGACCTCTATCACCGGCAGACATTAGGAGTTTCTTGGGTTTGGCCGGTTATTATAGAAGGTTTGTTGAGGGGTTTTCTACAATTGCCTCTCCATTGATGGCTTTGACTCAAAATAAGGCCAAGTTCATATGGTCAGAAGCTTGTGAAAAGAGTTTCCAAGAGTTGAAAGATATGCTTACTTCCACTACGGTGTTGACTTTACAGGATGGTTCATATGGCTTTGTTGTTTATTGTGATGCCTTTATAATTGGGTTGGGATGTGTGCTTATGCAAAATGGTAAAGCTATTGCCTATGTTTCATGGAAACTAAAGATCCATGAGAAGAATTATCCTACCCGTGACCTTGAATTAGTGGCAGTTGCATTTGGCTTAAAGATTTGGTGGCATTATTTGTATGGAGTTCATGTAGATGTTTTCATCGTCCATATGATTTTGCAATATGTGTTCAATCAAAAGGAATTGAACATTTGATGTTTCCATAATCAAGATACAACATATGATGCAAGTGTCTACGATCGTACAATAGTTTAGTAACCCAATCAAGGGTTGGGGTCGAGTCCCAAGGAAATTGGCATGCGAATTAGTGGTTAAGTGCGAAAATTGCTAAGGCTAATCGTAGCTAAAGACTTTGGCGAATGGAAACATAACAAATTAAAAAGGGTGATGCAAGCATCAAGTATCAAATAGGGGTTTGTAAGAAAGAAACAACTAAAACAGTGAAAATAAAGAAAAATACAAGTATGGAGACGAGGTTCTTGGGATATGATAGGAATACGAAATAGACTAAATCAATGGGTACATGCATTTGATAGTAAATTCATTGAGTATTTGTGACTAGGCTAGACTTTAAGGGGGAAACGCTCTCTCTCAAGCAACTTACCCCGTTTCAAATGCGTTCCTCTCGGAGACCTATTTGCCGCATGAAGAACAACCTCTGTCTTAACCCACTCACTCTCTCGAGCTGAGTGTGTGGACATGGGACTAGGGTTCACTCTCACTCGCTTAACCTCATGTCGACCCACTCACATTGGCCATCAATCTAGTGGTCTTAGTTTTATGACCTCTCTCTCGAGAAAGCCGAAAACACATAAATAAACTTGTATTTGCAACTACAAATTCATTAAATTCATCCACAACCACTAAACGAAATCACATTTAAACTACAAATAGACTATCAACAAGCAAGACCCAAAAACTAATCTAACCCATATTCACAAAATCACACACCAAGAATTGGGGTTTTAGCTACGCATGTAAAAGAGATAAACACGTATACCAATATCAGTTTCCATCAATGGATATGCAACATTAAGTCTTAAAACAAGCCAAAAGTTAAGAATCCAAGAGACCTAAGTCCAATTTCTTGAAGATGAAACCCTTGAAAGCTCCAAGTTCATCAAAACCCTCTCCAAAACATAGAGAGAATATCTCCAAAACTCATTCTCAAACTTAATAATCTAAAGAATCTAGATAAAATAAGGTAAAATTCGTTGCTAAGAATAAAACTGAACTAGTATTTATAATTTTCAGAAAATGTGCTCCAAAGAATCTTTCAGCGTCGTTAGTGGGAATCGCCGATGCATTCGGCGATCCGCCCTTTGGCCTACTCCTTTGCCCTTCATTAGATGCCTACAACATCTTTGTGTCCTGGATAATTGGGTGATGTCGCACTGCTTTGTGAAGTCACTTGGCGATACGCCAACTACTCATTTTCACTGCCAATTTGCTCCTTTCCTACAGGGATTAGTACACTGCAACAAAAGGCGAATAGGCGATCTATTGGCGATTTGCCGAATGGGTTTGGCGATTCAAAGATCTTCATTTCTTCATTCTTTTAGCTTCTTTTGCTCCTTTTTTGCTCGATAGTGTCCATGCTTTCCCTCAAACTTCAAATACCTAACACTTAAAGGTTTTTATCAGATATCGAGGTAAAACATGCATTTGAGGACACTAATTTCATCAAAATATAGCCCTAAATGAGCCCAAATTGTGGACTCATCAACACCCCCAACTTAAACTTTTGCTTGTCCCCAAGCAAACTCAAGGTCAGTCGTTCAAAAAAGGGTGTCTTGAACAGTTCTACACAATACTCGACCATTAATGCACACAACAAGACTCAATATACTTATGCAAAGATCAAGTGTGCACTTAAAGATTCAAGTAGTGACTCACCAATATCAAAGAATCTCATGCTCATAATACTTGCCTCAAATGCAAGTTCAAGCTCAACTAAAGTGTTCGACTGCCGTCACAGAAAGAATGATTCCATATTCACACATAATGGTTTACTCATTTAAAGTTTCGAAATCAACTTCAACGCTCACTCTAACAAAGACGAAAACAATGCATGCTTTCACCATAGATTCACCCGTATTTCCCAATCAACATTTGTTTCAGCTTACTCAAGATCAAAAAGGTCTTTTTAAGGCTTGTAATGGGGTTGAGTGCAAAAATATGGTCATTTAGGCTTCGTGGCTTTCATCCTCATGAGATGTGGTGTTCATAACACTCCTCTTCCTTTTCCTTCATCATTGTTTCCAGTGCTCTTAAGTCATCCCATTATTCACTTCCCATGGATTGTTTGGAATCCCCATTTCTTTGGTACTTTATTCCACTATTTTCTATTTCATTTTTTTTATGGAGGGGTTCCCTTTTTCTCAACACCACAGATTAAGGGAGACTTTTCTTGCATTTCTTGACTTTCCCTTTTCTTTTCACCACACCCCCAACTTAGGTTTTTGGCCTAAGTTGTCTATTCAATTAACCACAACTCAAGAGGATTATAGGTAGTGGATAAAGAAAAGCTTAGTGTTCATCAACTTTCTTCCAAAGAAAGGTCAGGCTCAAGGGATGTTCAACAGAGGTTCACACATGCTCACAAGGTAGGCCACAAAGGGGTTTATGTCAAATTGGTTCACACTCTTTAAATCACCTAAGATCACATTAAGAGCTAGCCTTACTTAGTCGATCGGACCAACATGGCAAATTCTAGGATCTATCATGCATGTTTCAAAGTAAGCTCATCACACTAGGCATCGACACTATAGTCAAACAAGACTTCACACTTTCACTAGTGTGCAACGGTTATTACAAGAGACTCGATTCATTACTAGGCTAGTCAAAACGAGATGCAAAGAGTTCACATATTGTCTATGAAACTTCATTTGTCCTCATCGTAGCCGCGCATTCATGTTCGTTCGATTGAGAGCACTATTCAAGTCATCGGTATTGATCGGGACTGAGACTTAAAATTTGCAAAAGAACAGCCACTTTCATCACACAAGAGGTGGCAAAATTTTTTGGACGGGTTAAAATCATTTTGCAATATAAAATAAAATGAGCCATAAGCTTAATCATCCACAGAAATAGATAAAACACAATTTTAAAGCAGAACAACCCAAATATATACACAGAACACAACTATCAACACAAAAGGTGTGGGCCACATCACACCCCAATTAAAAAGTATTTGACCTCAAATGCAACTAAAAGTATCCAAAAGTAAAAATATAATAAGACAGAGAAGGAGGTAAAGAAATGTCATGTCTATGCAGTCTCTCTCTCTGTCGGGGTCTCGGTGGCTGGTGTAGCATTCTGTATATGAGCATCAGTGCCCGTAGTAGCCTCAGACGGAATAGCAATAACAAATCCACTAGGAGCTGTTGTGGACGTCTAAGTCGGCAATGTCTGGATCACCGGCTTCACAACCGTCTCTATAAGATCTGGAAAGTCTTTGAATATACCCTTATCTCTGCTCTCATATGTCTCCTCAGCATGTCCTGATATCAACTCCTCGTCAGTCTCTGCATCCGACTCTGCATGTGTGGTGCCATCCCTCTGCACATCTCTGGCGGTAGCCGGAGGAATCCCTGAGGTCTCCGGAGCATCCTCATCATCTGCATCCCGCATCAGTGAAGTAAAGTACGTAGCCTTCAAATAGTCTACATCCTTCCTTAAACTCGCAACCTCAACTTTAGAGTCGTCACCTTAGAGGCTCTCCATATCTGCTCTCACAAGCAATGACTCTCACTGTCAATGCATCAACAGAATCCTGAAGAGGGGTAAGTACTGCTAGTATGGCACTATCAATCATCCCCAGAATAGATCTCTCCAATCCGGTAGATCTCACATCAGCTGAATAGGCCAACTACCCCATCTTCAGAATCATGGCCTGAGTAATCCTGGCATGCTAGGAGGATGAGGAAGCACCTGGATCCTATGAGGAAGAGGAAGAAGGAGAGGCTATACCTGAGGGCTTAGAGGCCGGGGAAGGCGAAGATTCCTCTACTGGTAATGAGTCAACATTGACCTCTGGAGAAATGTCCACTGGAGCTGCTCTCCTCCTGTCAACCTCCTCTCGTGTTAACTTGTCCTTGATATGCCGGATATAGGTGGAGGAAGATGGGAGGACCTCTATATCACTCGCAGGATCCCGGGGTACTCCGACACATTGGCTTAACATAGTGATCAAAACCGGGAATGGCAGAGAGGTAAGTCTCTGCTTGGTTCTCATGGCCATCTCCTGCAAAATCATAAGTCCTAGGTCAATCCTCCTCCTGGCCATGATAGAACTGAGGCAAGACACCTTAGGATGGCACAAAATGGACTCGTTCTGGGATGGCATTATGGTGCTACTGATGAAACCAAACCAGAACCTGGAGGAGATGTTGATGTCCCTCTTCTCAATGGGAGCTCCTATATCCATCCACCTCGGGGTGGTGTCAGAAATCATTGAAACCAACCAGCCCTTCATATCATCCAAGGACTGATCAATCGGCAACCCCTCGTAAGGGAGTTAAGAGTGCACTGGTCTACCTAATACAACATTAATATACTCGCTGTGACACTCCACCTCCTTGCCTCTGACCATGACTGACTTCACCGGTCGAAACTCACTTGCCTTCTTCTTGTTCTTAGGCACCAACTCCCCATAAGCAGTGTAAACTCCCTTACCCAGGATGGAATGTAGGGGTCTCGGGGCCATGTGAACTGCTCGAATCCATGGTATCGAAGAGTTTCAAGCACATCAGGATGCTTGCCTTCCAGGCCCTCCATAGATAGTAACTTCTCCTCTATGATGGTTCGTAAACCATCACCTTTCAATCTATTTAATAGCCTCGGTGGAGGAACTATAGGGAATGCAGGGGTGACTGGAGGTGCCTAAGCTGGCACTGATTCAGTAGCAGGTGGGACAGCAGATGAGGAGGCTCCGGTAAGGGTAGGCTGAGATCTAGCCTGGTGTCTACTACTGCGGTGAATCAAGAGCTCCTCATCTTCCAGTTTATAAAAATGTAGCTCAATAACTGTCCCTTTCTTGGCGATATGCTTATTTTGTTTGACTTTATCTCCCAGTGGGAGATCTTGCTTTGTTTTCGATGAAGGACGTGATCCTCCTTCATTTATCGTAATGCTCTTTGCATTTTTCTGAGGTGGCTTGGTTAGGTTGGTACATACCATATCTGCAAAAGATCGAGGAGAAACTCAAATGCAAGCACAAAAAAGTTATTGCAGACAGACTCGCCGATCCAGTCGGGGAGTCGCCGATCCAGTCGGGGAGTCACCGAACCTCTTTTGTGAGCTAAGTCAAGCTCGCTGAAGGGATTGGCTCAATAATTAAGACAAGTAGGTGATAGGGAGGTGCGAGCAAGCTTTGTCTGCTAAAAGTTACAGTGCACAAGGGTTCCAGGATGCAGATAAAGTGCGATAACGAGTACTTTCGGCGAGTCACCGAGTGCTTCATCGAACTCTGGCCTCTCGCCGAAACTTACAGACTCAAACCACAAATTTGACGCGACAATAAAGAGTAAGGTAAAGGAAATAGGTGAACCGCCGAGTGGTTCGGCGAGCTCGACTCATCTCGCCGAATGACCCAACATTCCCATTTTCAATCTACCTTCTCGAATACGGGCATGATTTTTCAAATTAAAATAGGCAATTAAGTATTCAAATCCTACCAGAGAGGCCCAGCTTAGATCAATACGATACTATTATTGCAAAAAAGTTCAAAAAATTTCAACAATAAGCTCGGGATTCGGAAATCAACCTTAGATGCCGATTAAAACACGATTGAAAAGCTAGGTGGCAAAGTATTCCAACTCTGAGCACAAATCAACAAACTAAAATGCTAGTAAACGGCTAAAATAAAGAAAATGCTACGTTAGTGTGAATTTAGGAGGTTTAAGAGTGAGGGAAAGTGAAGAATTTCAAATTTGACTACTTGTCCATGTCTTCAGGTCTTGTCTATGGATCGTAGAAGGTTCTACAGTTAGTATAAGGTTCTATAGTCTGTAGAAGGCAGTCGTAGAGATGGTTCTTAGGATTTCATGGTTTTAGGTCTCTAAACTTTTCCTACGGACCAACAGTACGATTTGTAGAACGTTTAACGACTCGTAGAATGTGGTCGTATAAGTGATTCCACACTTATTTAAAGATTTTTTTGAATTTTTCATCTACGATTGGGTCTAAGGACCGAGAATCTTAGACAGACCATAGGAGTTCTTGTGGAAACTATTCAGAAATTGGGTCCCGAATATCTAGTTCTATGGATGAGCAATGCGGTCCGTAGAAATTTATGCGGACCGTAGGTTTAGGGGAATTTGGGTCTTCTTCTACCTTTTTAACGCCTAAACTACGCCCATTTTCCCTATAAATAAACCCTATTACTTAGTTTACTCCTAGAAAATTACCCGTTCCCTTTCAATCCTTAATATCTCTCACAATTTTGTCAAGGGTTTCTCTCAAAAGTTCTCCCCAACACACCCAAAGGATTCCTAGGGTTATTCAAATATGCAAGGTCTTCTTCCTTTAATTTCTAGGGCGTTGTTATCAAGGTACATGGGAAGTTCATCAATGGATCTATTTCATCAATTGAGTCTCAAATATTTCTCAAAAGCTCCTTTATGAATTCAATCTAAACCTAGGGTTTTACATGTTTATGAATGAGTTCAATTGTTTATGACTAAATTCAATATAATTGATCTTATTATGCATGGATTGAGTGGTATTGCTCGTTTTTTATGAAATTTATGTGAACCCATAGTATGTGATTATATTGTTATCATGAATTATGCTTTGGGATTATGCATTAAACATTCAATTGAGGAATTTGAGAATATAGTATGCTTTCAAGGATGTTCTTCATGAAGCCATGTTTGTATGAATAATTGATTATAAAATCAAGCATGGATGGCATGAATTATTTGTGAATTGAAAAGATTAATACTTAAGGGATGCTTTCGAATAAAGTGTCAACATGTTTGATAAGCTAGGTTGCTTGCGATTGAAGTATTCTAATATGAATTATGATCATGATTGACATGCGTTGATTAGTGTCTCTTTTAATTAAGTTATGAAGTCATGATAATGTAAGGAGCTACTCTTAAAATAATGATGCATTAATTAAGTGGGGAGTTGACTAAGCATCGAGTGGACTAGCAGTGATTACCCATACCCCTATAAATTACGTGTCACTGTAGGATAAGCCGAGAATTCATGAAATATGAGAATAGAGATAAGTACCCAAGTCATCGATTACTTTTGGTCTTAAGAGGGACTAGTGGCGAGTACCCATGTTTTAAAGACTAGTGACGAGTACCCATGTCTCAAAGTAATGATCCTTAATGTCCTGACAAGACGTTTAGGTCCCTCTTCGATGGGGTAATACATTGAACTTTGTGATTGTCTCTCATGGTTATGTGTTGGTTAATGGTCGGTCCCACACATTAAAATTAAGTGGTTTAAGATTTTGATCTGATTTTTCCAAGCTTTGCATTGACCTCTTCATCATGATTTATGAAACTAGCTTATCAAGATTTGATATTGCTTACTTTCTCAAGCATCGTTATATTTTCAATCTTATCATGATTTTTGCTCACATTTTATGCATGTTTCTCGTATTCACTACATTCAAAGTACTAATATATATTAGGCATATATTATTTCATATTATAGGGTTTGACGCTTCTCCATGTAGTCGTGGCTAGATTTTATCTATCAACGGTGCTTGCTAGTAGTGAGTCCTCAGGGTTCGAGGGTTGGAACACCTTTTATCAGCTTATTGCCTTATGTCATTTCTGTTTTCAGGCTTCTAGTTTAGGGGTTTGTCCTAACCATATCTATATAGTAAAGGCTTATGTCAGACTTAGTATAGCTTCCAAATTTCAAGTTATTTATTAAGATCTCTAATGATGAGATATTATTATTTAGACTTCTTTAGTTTTATGATTGATTTCATATTGTATGTATTTATCTTACGTCATTGCTCATGTCAAAAGTCTAACTTATGGTCTCTTTTTATTCGCCATGTCACGTCTAGGGTGTACCTTAGGTTGTTACAGTTTATGAATGTTTTCCATTGAGACCTACCTGTTATGACACTTGATAGTGATATTGAGTTTCGTATTAACCTGGAGCTAGGGACTCACCCATTTCCATTCCACCTTATAGAATAACCCCGATTGAGTTGGGGGAGTTAACGGACCAACTTCAAGAGTTTTTAAGTAAAAGTTTTATTAGATCAAGTGCCTCTCCTTGGTGTGCTCCAGTTTTATTTGTGAAGAAGACGGATGGTAGTTTTTTTATATGCATAGACCACAAACAACTAAACAGGGTTACTATTAAGAATGAATACCTTACTCCTCGCATTGATGACTTGTTTGATTAGTTATAAAGTGCTTGTGTCTTCTCTAAAACTGATTTGAGGTTCGGTTATCATCAACTGAAAAATACGAGCAGTGTATGTGCCAAAGACTATTTTTCGAATAAGGTATGGGCATTATGAGTTCTTAGTAATGTCTTTAGGTCTTAAAAATGCCCCTACTATTTTCATAAGCCTGATGAACAAAATTTTTAAGCCATATCTGAATCTCTTTATTATTGTATTTATTAATGATATTCTAATATACTTAAAGAGAAGGAAAGAACATGAAGAGCATCTAAGAATTATATTGGGATTGTTAAAGGAGAAAAGGCTCTATGAAAAATTCTCCAAGTGTGAGTTCTGGATCGATTCAGTGTCCTTCTTAGGGCATTTGGTTTCTAACGATGAAGTGATGGTGGATCCCAGAAGATTGAAGTAGTGAAGTGTTGGTCAAGGCTCACTAATGGTTTAGAGATAAGGAGTTTTATTGGGTTAACTAGTAACTACCGTTGATTCGTCAAGGGATTTTCTTCCATTTCTTCGCAACTGACCAATTTAACCAAGACGAATGTTCCATTTGTATGGTCGGATGACTGTTAAGAGAGTTTTTTTGAAACTCAAGACCTTGTTGACTACTCATGATTATGAACTTTTGACTCATTTGAGGCCTTTTTAGTTCAAAAAATTGTGTCCTCAATGTCTATTTATGTCCTTATCTAATGATATCTTGTTATATTTCACCTATTAAGGCTAAATGATAAGGAAATGATGAATTTATGAAAAAAAGTTCAAAACAATTAAAAGAGTATAAACTATCAACTGAGGATCGCCTAACCAAAAGTGTGAATCTCCCAATAGGTCGTACCGTGCCTAAAGTTATAATGTTTACATTTGAAAATATTCAAGACATGTCGGCGAAGCAAAGATGAAATGGTAATTCACCAAAGTAGGTGTGCGAGCTAAGGGTTCCATTGCTGAAAGTGACAAAATACTGAATTAAAATAATGGATAAACGGGCGAACAAGGTCGTACTCGGTGATTCCATGAATGTGAAAGGCTGACTCGATTAATTTTCCCAACTGAGGTTCAAATACTTGAAGAATGAAGCAAAGGAAGGGTGAGCTAAAGAAAAAACAATGATCCGTCGATCGTGCTAGGCGAGCCTGACTAACATTACTGATCATGTCACATATGGAATTTCAAACTAATTTGGGGAAATTATAAATAGACCAAAGTAGAGAGAAAATGTATCATGGAATATTGAATTTAGTTTTAAAAGGTTTAAACTTTTTTATATGGAGAAATAGACTCTTTAACTTTTCTCTTAGTTTTTGGAGTTTTGAACAATCTTGTAACATTTGAGGGTTCAATTCAAGGTGGGTGTTGAAGATTATTGATGATTCTCAACTCCTTAATGGTTGAAAACATAATTGGTATAATTTCTTGTCCTTTTATGATGTTTGGCTAAAACCCCAATTCTAGGGGTGTGATTATGGAGTTGGGTGTTGAAATAATTAAGTGGGTCTAGTGTCTTGTTCTATTTTCCATTGTTCATACATGGATTTGAGATATTTAGCATGAGTTAAAAATTTAATCATATCTTAGATCTTTGATTGATTCTTGAAAGAGATTAATTAAAGCGGGTAAATAGTTTAATACTAGAAAATTGGGTTTGATTGTAGTAGTTTGCTCAAAAGAGAAATTGTTGTTCAATTCTTATTGCCAAATCCGCTCGAAAGAGATATTTTAGTAAGATATTGGGTTGAATTGCATTTTACATAGATAAGACCAAAAGGAGATTCTATGATATGATGTTTTGAGATCGAACGAAGATTTGTATCACTGACGATTACCCGACCTATCCATGTGTGTTTAACATTCTTGAGAAAACACTTATACACATATTTGATGTTGATACCAACTCCTACACCCCTAGATTGTCTCTTAATTGTTTAAATCTTTATTTTTAGTTAAATTGCGGTTGTTGATTCCTAAACCCCTATCTTAAATTTGGTGGAATCATCCACCCGATTGTCCTATTTGCTACAATGAATCGTTTTGTATTTTCAATTTCCTTATTGAATTCTTTCCTTTAGATCACCCCGGGATTCGACCCCGACTCTTTTGTTGGGTATATATATTGCTAACATTTTTTTAATCATTTATTTTTTAGTGAGTAATTTGAGCATTATCAAAAATGGCGTCGTGTCGGGGAGTGGTATCTAAGAATTAAGTTTGTGAAGTTAATTTGTGAACTTGTTTGTTTGTAGTAGAATATATTGTTGTTTGGTCATGTTGTTGTTCCCCATTTGTAGTTGAAAACATGAGAGAAAATGTAAGTGATGATACTAGTAACTATGGCAAAAATGATAACATGGGAGATATAAATGACATGCATGTTAATGTTGTCAAAAGTACAGGAGCAATCCAGTTACCTCCTACTACTGGGAGAGCTATGTTTCATGTAACTGGAACTATGTTGAAATTGCTCAAGATGAGAGGAATGTTTGGAGGTCTTGCGCATGAAGACACAATTAACATCTCCATAATTTTGTGGACATTTGTGGCCCTTTGATCTTTAAGAACATCTCACAAGAGTCCATACATTTGAGGTTGTTTCATATTTTCTTATCGGGAGAAGCAACTAGGTGGCTGGCCGAACTACCAAATAATTCTATAGCTTCATGGGAGGAACTGACAAAAGTGTTCCTTGAGAGAATTTTCCCTCCCTCCAAAATGGTAAAACTTAAAGATAGCATCCAGAATATCAAAGGATTGTAAGGTGAACCTCTCTCCATGAGACTTGGTTGCAGTTTCAAAACTTAGTGCGACAATGCCCATCACATGGTATCCCAAACAATTTATTGCTTCCATAGTTTTATCGTAGCCTTTACATGGTCAACAAAGGGTTGGCTGACCAACTTATTCAAGGAGGGATGATGCGACAACCGTTTGATGTGGCAACAATGTTGCTTGATGATATGACCAAGATAAACCAAGCATATCTACTAGGGAGGATCAAGTTTCTTCTCTATAGTTGGGTATAAGCAAGGAGCAAATGTAGAAGAACCATAAGCATAATGAGAACATGGAAAAGACGATGACTCAACTTGACTTTTTATCCAAACATGTGATGGGGTGTATTCAAAATAGTGAATGCAGTTGGTACAACCAGTGGGAAGTTCCCGAATGATTCCAAATTTGAGGCACTATACAATCAACAAGTACAATACATAGGGAATCAAATGGGGGTTCTCATCCGAACTATCCTAGACTAGGTGAGAACAAGGGTTGGATGTTAACTAGGATCACAAGGTTGAAGAGTCCGACAAAGTGTTGAAATATGATTTCTCCATTTTGACTCAAATGGTTACTTCCCACTCCGTGTCAATTAAGCAGCTGGAAACTCAAATGTCTCAAATCTCCACTACTATCAATCCAGGGAAAAATGAAACATTACTGAATCCTAAGAATGATGTTTGATGAGTGAGAACTATGTCGTGCCATGAAGTTAAATTAGGCACTTCTTGGGAGGCAACTCAAGTTTATTTTATTGCTTTAAATAACATGTGTTGTAAGTGCAGAATGAAATGAATTCAAAAATTGAAAAGGACACAATGTGCGATACAAATAACCCATTGGGCGATTTCCCAAAGTTATTTGGCAGACATCATCATGTTTGCCTTCTTAGCCATAAATTTTGAAAAATGGTACTATCAACTTTGGCATACAATGAACTATTCGGCGATCCACCAAATGACATTGGGCGAACTTCATCAGGTCTACCGAATTGAACTTCAAAGTTGGTATTCATATAGGTGTCATTTGTAACACCTCGTATCCTACACAGACCAAAAATATAGAATCTTAGAAGTTGCAGGTGCTATCTACGAATCGTAGGTGGGGTCTGTGGATGGCCACATGCTACTCCCTCAATAGAACCCTAGAAAGTTCAGTTATGTCTGGACCTAAGCCAGGACCTATAGACCATAGGTCAGACCACGGTCTGTCGTCCATAGTCGTAGGTCAGACTCCCATTTTTTCAAGTCCAGTCCCCCGTCAACGGTTGACCAACACGGACCGTGGGTCTGCCCACAGACCGTCTGTCAGTTCCGTCGGTGGTCCCGACAGAAGTTAAGTAACGGGTAGTTTGGTCATTTCCCTATGCCTTGGACCCCTAAACTACGTCGTTTAACCCCTAAACTACGTAGTTTTGGTCAGTTTTAGCCTAGTAACTCAATTATAATCTACCCTAAGCAAATAGTTCATCAAAAATTTAGAAAATTTAGAACACATAAGGAGAAAGAATCGACCAAACGCCTCTCTATGAACGCAGCGAGGTTTCGTCCATTCCAACCCAAAATCGAAAGATTTCTCCGTGAAATTTGTCACCAGGTATGTGGTATTTCACTAGTGCATTCCTTTCACCCATTAGGTCCCTAGAATTCAGTCAAATTCTTGATTCCCTTAATATTATCTAAACCTAGGGTTTCTAGAATTTCAACAGTTTATTAGGAATTAGTTACCTTAATGTTCCTAATCAGATTATCATGATTTTAGTATTGTCTTACATAGATTCTTTCATAAACTCAGAATCCTAGCCATGTAGTTCTTTTAGTTCATGAGTTACACATGTTAGATCAAATATTTCAGATATACATGCCTCAGATTTGAATGTTTCATTATCAGTACATTAATGTTGCATTTTTAGTTAGCATGTCAGTATTTTGAGCTATCCAGTATTATCGAAACTCAGTCATAATTTGTTAATTACATAATCAGTTGGGAGTTAGCTTAATACCGAGTGGACTAGGACCAGTCACCTTCAAGTCCCAGAACTACGTGCCCCGTAGGTTGTAAGTCCCCTCTATATGCATCAGTTTAGTGATCACGCCAGTCATGCCTCTATACCTCTAGCACGGTATCTTGGGTCCTATCGATGGGGCGTATACATCGGACTCCACATTTAGCTCATGTGGTATTATGTCAGTTATTAGTAGCTCATTTTCAGTTAGATTCTATTGCATTGACCATGTTATCAGTTACAGCCAGATTTTAGTTTCAACATGTTATAAACTTGGTCATTGCATTCAGTTAGTTCATGTTCGGTATTTCCAGTATAGTATCATTCTTATCTTATCATTGCTTAGATATATGTTTTTGTTTAGTTATGTTTATTGTTCAGGTTTACTCTATCCTGCATGCTGAGTACCTTTGAAGTACTGACGCATACTCTGTGTTATATCTTCTCGTGACATAGGTTCAGGTTCTCACCTTCCAGATCACTCACATCAGTGGTGAGTCCTTATTCTCCGAGGACGATTGACATGATTATCTTCCTTTGCTTTTAGTTTTAGTTTTTGCTAGATTTAGTTGGGGCGTGTCCCAGCACTCCTACTCTGTTAGAGGCTATTTTTAGACATAGTTAGATTCAACTTTAGTCTTTGAGTTTGTTCATTCAGTTGTTATTAAACTCATAGTTCATATATATTCAGATTAGTTTGAATATTCCCCACTATTAAGTTTTTTCATGATCTAGCTTCCGCACCAGTCTTAATTGTGATAGAATATTCAGTTTGCTTATGATATGCCAACTCAGGGTTAGCTTGGAGTCACTCGTGATCCTAGGTCCCACGTCTGCGTCCTGGAGGTAGCTCCGGGGAGTAATAAACTTGGTATTAGAGCATTAGGTTTAAGAGACCTAGGATGTCTGAAAAGCCGCACTAAGTAAAGTCCCTTTCATGGGTGTGAAGTGCACCACATCTAATGAGAGGGAGGATACGAAGTGTTTTAGGAAAACTCCACTTTCTTGCTACTCTTATCGTGCGTGAGGTATGATCCAACCTCTCATTTCTAAATCATCGTTATGTATTTCAGATCATGCCTCCTCGTAGAGCTTACGCAAAAAAATGTGAATGCCAAGAATGTAAACACAGCTCCTACAGTCAGAGATCAGGAAGTTTTGAATGCACAGTTTCGGAACGCCATTCAACTTTTGGCTCAGAGTATGACTAACCAAAATAATCAGCAGGTTCCAACACCTGCAAATGCTAATATTGGGTCAGCTGCAGCTAGAGTTCATGATTTTGTTAGGATGAATCTTCATGAGTTCTTAGGATCGCAAATTGGTGAAGAGCCCCAAAACATCATAGATGAGGTCAAGAAGATTTTTGGAGTGATGCAAGTGGCTGGTAATGATAGGGTTGAGCTTGCGTCCTACCAGCTTAAGGATGTAGCTCACATCTAGTATACTCAATGGAAAGAGAATAGGGGTACAGATGAAGCTCCTATCACTTGGGAATGCGTTAGTAAGACTTTTCTGGACAAGTTCTTTCCCAGAGAGTTGAGGGAAGCAAAACCTCAGGAGTTCATGAATTTGAGGCAAGGTAGCATGTCAGTCCAAGAGTATGGACTAAAGTTCACCTAACTTTCCAGGTATGCTCCTCACATGGTTTCCGATACCATGGCACAAATGAACAAGTTTCTGTATGGAGTGTTAGACTTAGTGAAAACAGAGTGCAGAAATGCTATGTTGCTGGAAAATATGAACATGTCTAGGCTCATGACTCATGCTCAGCAGATTGAAGGAGATAATCTTAGGGAATAGTCTAATGAGAATAAAAAGGCTAGGACAGGCAACTACGAGTATTCTCAACAGAAATCGGGTGGTGGAAATCGCTCGCAGGTTTAGCAAAAGTCTTTAGCCCCAGCACCTTCATCAGCTAGTTCTCCATCCTCCAGGTTTTGACACAATCAGAAAGGTAGGGCATCATGCTCTAAGTCTCAGGGGAGTGTTTCGGGCACCAAAACCTACCCAACTTTTCCAAAGTGTGGTAAGAACAACCCGGGCGAGTGTCTTGCAGGAAAGGAAGGATGCTTTGGGTGTGGTCAATCTGGTCACTGGTTGAGAGATTTTCCTTCTTCTAAACAGGGTCAAGAAGGTAATTATGGTAGAGCTCAGTCCACAACTTCAGCAACACCAGCAAGTCACCCGACTCAGTAGGGTAACTAATGTGGTACAAGTGGCGGTCAGCGCCAAAATAGGTTGTATGCTCTTCAGGTTCGCCAAGATCAGGAAGATTCTCCTAATGTGGTCACTGGTACGTTACGAGTCTTTAACTTAGATTTTTCTGGTTTGTTAGATTCAGGGGCTACTCTTTCCTTTGTAACTCCTTATATAGAAGTCAAATTCGAGATTAGTCCAGAAACTCTCTTAGAACCCTTCTCAGACTCTGCCCAGTCGGTGACCCAGTTATAGCTAGACGGGTATACAGAAACTTCCCTGTCAAAGTCTCTCAGAAAGTCACCTTAGCAGATCTTGTAGAGTTAGAAATGGTAAACTTCGATAACATTCTAGGCATGGATTGGTTACATTCTTGGTATGCCTCAATCGATTGTAGAACTAGGATTGTTCATTTTCAGTTTCCAGACGAACCTATCTTAGAATGGAAGGGTAGTATCTTAGCGCCTATGGGTAGATTCATTTCTTACCTTAAGGCTAGAAAGATGATTTCCAAGGGGTATATCTATCATCTAGTTCGGGTTAAGGAACCCCAACTCTTGAGTTAGTTCCTGTAGTTAATAAGTTCCCAAAAGTGTTTCCAGAAAATGTTCACGGAGTTCCTCCCGAAAGGAAAATCTACTTTGGAATTGATCTCCTTCCAGATACCCAGCCTATTTCTATTCCTCCTTACAGAATCGCTCCAGCTGAGTTTAAGGAATTGAAAGAGCAGTTGAAACACCTTCTAAATAAGGGCTTCATCAGACCCAGTATTTCCCCATGGGGTGTACTAGTGTTATTCGTGAAAAGAAAGATGGGTCTCTTAGAATGTGCATTGACTATTGGCAGTTGAACAAAGTCAGAATCAAGAATATGTACCCTATTCCCAGGATTGATGATTTATTTGACCAACTTTAGGGTGCTAGTAATTTTTTGAAAATAGACCTCAGATCTGGTTATCATCACCTCAGAGTCAGAGATAGTGACATTTCGAAAACAACTATTAGAACTCGGTATGGTCATTATGAATTTGTAGTTATGTGATTTGAACTAACCAATGCTCCTGCAGCTTTCATAGATTTGATGAACAGGGTGTTCAAGCAGTATTTGGACTTTTTTGTTATCGTCTTTATTGATGATATCCTCATTTACTCTAGGAATGAGAAAGTACATGTGCATCATTTGAGGGTTGTTCTGGAAACTCTCAAAGATCACCATTTGTTTGCTAAGTTTAGTAAATGTGAGTTTTGGTTGCAATCAGTTGTTTTCCTTGGGCATATAGTATCTGGCGATGGGATACGAGTGGAATCTCAGAAAATAGAAGTGGTGAAACAATGGTCCAAACCCACCTCTCCTACAGATATCAGAATGTTCTTGGGTTTAGTAGGTTATTACAAAAGGTTGGTGGAAGGATTTTCATCTATAGCTTCTCCACTGACTAAGTTAACTCAGAAAAAGGTAAAGTTTCAGTGGTCAAATGATTGTGAGAAGAGTTTCGTAGAACTAAAAACTAGGTTGACTACAACTCCTGTTTTGACTCTACCAGAGGGTTCAGACGGTTATGTGATCTATTGTGATGCATCCAGAGTCGGCCTGGGTTGTGTATTGATGCAGTGAGGTAAGGTTATAGCATATGCTTCTAGACAGCTTAAGGTGCATGAGAAGAATTATCTGACTCATGAACTCGAGCTTGTAGAAGTGGTGTTTGCACTTAAAATTTGGAGATATTACTTGTATGGTGTTCACGTAGATGTGTTCACAGAGCATAATAGCCTTTAGTACGTGTTCACCCAAAAAGAATTGAATCTTCGCCAGAGGAGATGGCTTGAGTTCCTCAAGGATTATGATATGAGTGTGCATTACCATCCTGGTAAGGCCTATGTAGTAGCAAATGCTCTTAGAAGACTATCTATGGGTAGTGAAGCACATGCTGAGGAAGGAAGAAAAGAAGTAGAAAAGGATGTTCACAGGCTTGCTAGCTTGGGAGTTCGCCTTATGAGTATATCAGATGGTGGTGTAACAGTTCAGAATGGGTCAGAATCTTCATTGGTAGCAGGGGTTAAAGAAAAACAAGACAGTGATCCTACATTGCTTCAACTGAAGGGTACAATTCATCAGCAGAGGGTTGACGTTCTCTCCCAAGGAGGACATGGTGTGCTTCGCTATCAAGGCCGACTATATGTTCCTAAGGTGGGTGAGTTGAGACAGCAGATTCTTGTATAAGCCCAAAATTCTAGGTATTCTATTCATCCAGGCACCACTAAGATGTACCGTGATCTGCGGGAAGTTTTTTGGTGTAAGGGCATGAAGAGGGATATAGCAAATTTTGTGGCTAAGTGCCCTAATTGCCAGCAAGTGAAGGTTTCTCAGAAACCAGGGGGTATGACTCAAGAGATCAACATTCCTACATAGAAGTGGGAAGTGATCAACATGGACTTCATTACAGGATTACCTCGTACTCGCAGACAACATGACTCTATTTGGGTGACAGTTGACAGAGTTACTAAGGCTGCGTGCTTTTTGGCTGTCAAGACAACTGATTCGGCGGAGGACTACGCCAAACTTTACATTAATGAGATAGTCAGGTTGCATGGAGTTCCTTTGTCTATCATCTTAGAAGAGGTCATTTGTTTACCTCTCATTTCTGGAAATCATTTCAGAAAAGTCTTGGTACCCAGGTTAATCTTAGCACAGCATTTCATCCGTAGACAGATGGTCAGGCAGAGCATACCATTCAGACCATGGAGGAAATGTTGAGAGCTTATGTGATCGACTTCAAGGTTAGTTGGGATGATCGTCTTCTTCTTATAGAGTTCGCCCAAAATAACAGCTACCATTCCAATAATCATATGTCCCCTTATGTGTAACACCCCGTATCCGAAAATAGAACTTAATGCATATTTCCAGAGGTTGCAAGGGCAACCCATGGTTGCCATCCACGGACCGTGGGCTGACCCACGACCCGTGCTGGTGGTCCGTGGTTCGCATCTACAACTATCCCCATAAATTCTGACAAAAACCATTCTAAGGCATGACCCACGGACTGACTTGACGGATCGTGGATCCATCAATGGATCATCGATCAGTCCGTAGGTCGAGGCCCTCAGAACATGGTCTCTAAAGTCGATCGACGGACTGACATGATGGATCATGAATCCATCGATGGATCATCTATCAATTCGTAGGTCGAGACCCTCAGAACATGGTCTCTAAAATCATCGATAGACTGCCAGGATGAATCGAGGATCCATCAACAGATCGTCGATCAGTCCGTAGGTCGTTTCAGCAGATTTTAAGTCAGGAGTCTTTTGGTCTTTTCCTTATGCGTTGGACCCCTAAACTATGTCGTCTAGACCCTAAATTATGAGGTTTAAGTAAGTTTAATCCTAAAAACATAACTAGAACTTACCTAAGTCAAATCATTAACCAAAAGTTAGAAAAAATAGAACGTAAGAAGAGAAGAGAAGTCAAGAACCCTAGTTCAAGAACGCAACAAGGTTCCATCAGTTCCTGCCCCGAAATCTAAAGATTTCTCCGTGGAATTCGTCACCAAGTATATAGGATTTCACTACTAGATTCCTTTCACCCATTGGGTCCCTAGATTTCAGTCAGATTCTTGATTCCCTTATCATGACTAGACCTAGGGTTTCTAGAACTTTAACAGATTATCATGAATTAGTTAATTACATGTTCCAAATAAGATTATCATGTTATTGTGTCATTTCTTGCAGAATTTCAGAACCCTAGCTATGTATTTCTTTAGTTCTTGAATTACACATGCTAGGTCAGATATTTTAGTTATTTCAGATATGCATGCCTCAGTTTTGAATGTGTCTTTATCAGTATATTATTGTGCATTCTCAGTTTGCATGTCAGTTTGAGCTATCCAGTATAATACAGAAATTCAGTCATAATGTGTTAATCACTTAATCTATGGGAGTAGCATAATACCGAGTTGGACTAGGGTTTAGCTTACCTATATATTCCTAGAATTACTAGCCACGTAGGTTGTAAGTCTCCTTTGTGGGCATCATTTCAGTGATCACGCCAGTATGCCTCTATACCTTTGGCCGGGTACGTTAGGTCCTATCGATGGGGCGTATATATCGAACTCCACATTTAGCTCATGTGTTTTTATTATCAGTTATTAGTAGCTCCCATAGTTCAGTCAGACTCAATTGCATTGACCACATTTCAGTACAGTCAGTATTCAGTCTCAGGATGTTATAAATTTGGTCATTGCATTCAGTTAGCTCAGCATTCAGTATCTATATCATGTTCAGATTATATCATTGCTTATTTTTTTTATTGAGTTATATGTTATTTCAGCTTTGTTCTATCTTGCATACTCAGTACCTTTCAAGTACTGACGCATTCTCTGTACTACATCTTCTCGTGATGTAGGTTCAGGTTCTCAGCATCCAGATCACGCTTAGATCACTTCCCGATCGTCAGTTCAGCAACATCAGTAGTGAATCCTCATTCTTCGAGGACCAGTGACATGTTTATCTTTTTAGTACTTGTAGTCATTTAGTTTCAGTTTTGCTAGATCTAGTTGGGGCATGTCCCAACATTTCTAGTCAGTTTAAAGGCTTATTTCAAACATAGTTAGATTCAGCTTAGAATTGAGTTAAAATATTCTTTGTATTAAACTGATCAGTTTTCATATATCTCAGTTATAGTATATGGGTATTCCCCATTTTTTTTATTTTTTTTGTAATTATAGCTTCTGCATTAGTTTATTATTCAACTTATCTTTAGTATGCTAATGATCATGCCAGCAGGGTTAGCTTGGGATCACTTGTGGTCCAAGGTCCCGTGTCCGCGTCTCAGGGGTAGTCTCGGGGCGTCACAAACTTGGTATCAGAGCATTAGGTTTAAGAGTCCTAGGATGTATGAAAAGCCGCACTAAGTAGAGTTCTTTTCATGTGTGTGAAGTGCACCACATCTAATGAGAGGGAGGCTACTAAGTGATTTAGGAAAACTTCATTTTCTTGTTACTCTTATCGTGCATAGGGTATGATCTAATTCTATTCTAACTCGACGTTCTACGTTTCAGTGATCATGCTTCTCCGTAGAGCTAACGCCAGGAATGTGAATGTCAGGAATGCAAACCCAGCTCCTCCAGTCCCAGATCAAGAAGTTTCTAATCAGAATTCACGAACGCCATTCATATATTGGCTCAGAGTGTGGCCAACCAGAACAATCAGCGGGTTCCAGTTCAGATAAATGCCAATGTTGGATCAGCTGCAGCTAGAGTTTGAGACTTTGTAAGGATGAATCCGCCAGAGTTCTTAGGATCACAAGTTGGAAAAGATCCCCAAAACTTCATTGATGAGGTCATGAAGATCTTTGAAGTGACGCAGGTAACTGGGAATAATCTAGTTGAGTTAGTATCGTATCAACTGAAAGATGTAGCTAATATTTGGTATACTTAGTGGAAGGAGAACAGGGGTATAAATGCAGCTCCTATTACTTGGGATTGTTTCAGCGAAACTTTTTGGACAGGTTTTTCCCCATAGAGTTAAGAGAAGCAAGGGCCCAGGAATTTATGAACTTAAGGCAGGGTAACATGACGGTCCAAGAGTATAGGCTCAAGTTTAACCAACTCTCCAAGTATGGTCCTCACATGGTTGCTGATTCCAGGGCACAGATGAATAAGTTTTTGTATGGAGTGTCAGACTTAGTGAAGACAGAGTGCAAGACTGTTAGGTTGTTGGGAGACATGAACATCTCTAGGCTCATGACTCACGCTCAGCAGGTTGAGGGTGATAAGCTTAGGGAACAGGCTAAGGAGAGCAAGAAAGCAAGAACAGGCAACTATGAGTATTCCTAACAGAATTTGGGTGGTGGAAATCGCTCGCAGTTTCAATAGAAGTCTTCGCCTCCAGCACCTTCATCAGCCAGTGTTTCATCCTCAAAGTTTCGGAATAATCAGAAAGGTAGAGCATCAGGGTTTATGTCTCAAGGTAGTATTTCAGGCACCAAAACCTACCCAACTTGCCTTAAATGTGGTAAGAACCATCCGGGAGAGTGTCTTGCTGGAAAAGAAGGATGTTTTGGGTATGGTCAGTCTGGTCACAGGTTGGGGGATTGTCCTTCTAGGCAGGGTCAAAGAGGTAATAATGGTAGAGCTCAGTCTACAACTTCAGTAGCACCAGCAGGTCGCCCGACTCAGCAGGGTAACTCATCTGGTATAGGTGGTGGATAGTGCCAGAACAGGTTGTATGCTCTTCAGGCTCCCCAGGATCAGGAAGATTCTCCTGATGTAGTCACTGGTACGTTACGTGTCTTTGATTCTGATGTTTATGCATTGTTAGATCTAGGGGCTACTTTGTCATTTGTAATTCCTTTTACAGCGGTCAAATTCAGTGTTAATCTAGAAACTCTCCCAGAACCTTTCTCAGTCTCTACTCTAGTCGGTGACCCAGTTATAGCTAGACGGGTATACAGAAATTGCCCTGTCACAATCTCCCAGAAAGTCACCTCAGCAGATCTTGTACAATTAGAAATGGTAGACTTTGATATAATTCTAGGCATGGATTGGTTACATTCATGTTATGCCTCATTCAATTGTAGAACTAGGGTTGTTCGTTTTCAGTTTCTAAATGAACCAATCGTAGAATGGAAGGGTAGTAGCTTAGCGCCTATGGGTCGATTCATTTCTTATCATAAGGCCAGAAAGATGATTTCCAAGGGTTATCTCTATCATCTAGTTCGGGTTAAGGATTCAATGTCTGAAACCCCAACTCTTGAGTCAGTTTCTGTGGTTAATGAGTTTCCAGAAAATCTTCCCGAAGTTCCTCCTAATAGAGAAATCGACTTTGGAATTGATCTCCTTCCAGATACCCAGCTTATCTCTATTCCTCCTTACAGAATGAATCTAGTTGAGCTTAAGGAATTTAAAAAGCAGTTGAAAGACCTTCTAGATAAGGGCTTCATCAGACCTAGTATTTCACCATGTGGTGCACCAGTGTTGTTCGTAAAGAAGAAAGATAGTTCTCTCAGAATGTTCATTAACTATAGGCAGTTGAACAAGGTCACAATCAAGAATAAGTATCCCATCCCCAAGATTGATGACTTGTTTGACCAACTTCGAGGTGCTAGTCATTTCTCAAAGATAGACCTCAGATCGGGTTATTATCAGCTTAAACTCAGAGATAGTGACATTCTGTAGACAACCTTCAAAACTCGGTATGGTCATTATGAACTTGTAGTCATGTCATTTGGACTAACAATTTCTCATGCAGCTTTCATGGATTTGATGAACAGAGTGTTCAAGCAGTACTTGGACTTGTTCGTTATCGTCTTTATTGATGATATCCTCATTTACTCTAGGAATGAGAAAGAACATACGAGTCATTTGAGAGTTGTTCTGCAAACTCTCAAAGATCGCCAGTTATTTGCAAAATTTAACTAGTGTACGTTTTGGTTACAATCAGTTGCCTTCCTTGAGCATATTGTGTCTAGTGAAGGAATTCGATTAGATTCTCAGAAGATAGAAGTAGTGAAACAATGGCCCTGACCTACCTCTGCTATAGAAATATAAGTTTCTTGGGTCTAGCGGGCTATTACAGATGGTTCGTGGAAGGATTTTCATCCATAGCCTCACCATTGACTAGGTTGACTAAGAAGATGGTCAAGTTTCGATGGTCAGATGATTGTGAGAAAAGCTTCGCAGAATTGAAATTTAGGTTGACTACAGCTCCTGTCTAGACTCTACCAGAGGGTTCAGATGGTTATGTGATCTATTGTGATGTATCCAGGGTCGACCTGGGTTGTGTGCTGATTCAGCGAGGTAAGATTATAGCTTATGCTTCTAGACAGCTTAAGGTACATGAGAAGAATTATCCGTCTCATGACCTCGAGCTTGCAACAATGGTGTTTGCACTCAAGATTTGGAGACACTTCTTGTATGGTGTCCATGTAGATGTATTCACAAACTATAAGAGCCTCCAGTAAGTATTCACCCAGAAAGAGTTGAATCTTCGCCAGAGAAGGTAGCTTGAGTTCCTCAAAGATTATGGTATGAGTGTGCATTACCATCCGGGTAAGGCGAATGTACTAGCAAATGCTCTTAGCAGATTATCCATAGGTAGTGTATCACATGTTGAGGAAGAAAGAACAGAACTAGAAAAGGATGTTCACAGACTTGCTCGCCTAGGAGTTCGTCTTATGAGCATATCAGATGGTGATGTAATGGTTCAAAATGGGGCAGAATCTTCTTTGGTAGTGGAAGTTAAGGAAACGCAAGACAGCGATCCGATATTACTTGAACTCAAGGGTGAAGTCCACCAACAGAGAGTTAAGGTTTTCTCCCAAGGGAAAGATGGTGTGCTTCACTACCAGGGTCGATTATGTGTTCCTAATATGGGAGAGTTGAGACAACATATTCTTTCAGAGGCCCATAACTCCAGATATTCTATTCATCTAGGTGCCACAAAGATGTATCGCGACCTGCGGGAAAGCTATTGGTGGAATGGTATGAAAAGAGATATAGAAGACTTTGTGGCTAAGTACCCCAATTGCCAGCAAGTCAAGGTAGAACATCAGAAACTAGGAGGTAAGACTCAAGAGATTGACATTCCTACTTGGAAGTGAGTGATCAGCATAGACTTCATCACAGTTTTACCTCGTACTCTCAGATATCATGACTTCATTTGGGTGATTGTTGATAGAGTTACTAGGTCTTCTCACTTTTTGGCGGTCAAGACTACAAATTCAGTGGAGGATTACACTAAGCTTTACATTAATGAGATTGTGAGGTTGAATGGGGTTCCTTTGTCTATCATCTCAAATAGAGGCTCTCAGTTTACCTCTCATTTCTGGAAGTCATTTTAGAAGGGTTTTGGTACTCAGGTTCACCTTAGCATTGCATTTCATCCACAGACGGATGGTCAGGCAGAGTGTACCATTCAGACCTTAGAGGACATGTTGAGAGCTTGTGTGATCGACTTCAAGGGTAGTTGGATTATCACCTTCCTCTTATTGAGTTTGCCTACAACAATAGTTACTATTCCAGCATTCAGATAGCCCTTTATGAGGCATTGTATGGGCGTAGATGTAGATCTCCTGTGGGTTGGTTTGAACTAGGAGAAGCAGCCTTGATAGGGCCATATTCAGTCCATTATGTTATGGAAAAAGTGCAACTCATTAGAGATGGACTTAAGACAGCCCAGAGTTGCCAGGAGTCTTATGCAGATGTAAGGAGAAGGGAACTAGAGTTCCAAGTTGATGATTGGGTTTTCCTGAAGGTGTCACCTATGAAGGGGGTGATGAGGTCTGGAAAGAAAGGGAAGCTCAGTCCCAGATATGTAGACCCTTACTGGATCTTGAAAAGGATTAGTAAAGTGGCTTATGAGTTAGAGTTGCCAGCAGATTTGGCAGCAGTGCATCCAGTCTTCCACATTTCACTATTGAAGAATTATGTGGGTGATCCAGCATCTGTGGTGCCATTAGAGAGTGTGGCCGTGAAAGATAGTCTTTCTTATGAGGATGTACCGGTTCTGATTCTTGATCGTCAGGTTAGAAGGCTGAGAAACAAAGAAGTCACTTCAGTCAAGGTTTTGTGGAGGAGTCAGTCCGTAGAGGGAGCTACTTGAGAAGCGGAAGCAGCCATGAAGTCCAAGTACCCTCAACTCTTTCCCTTTCGATCCCACTCCAGCTTGAGGTAATAGTTCCTCATCAGTATTTTCAGTCATTCTTGCACATATTCAGTCTTAGTATTATGTTCCTTCAGTTAGTACTTGCATTTTCAGTGTATTTGCATGTTCTTGGAACTCAGTTCAGTCAGAAAATTAGTTTCCAGTGCTTAGTAGTAGGGTTTTCAGCTCTTGCCCTCTCTATTCAGCTAGTTTAGTCTTCATTCGAGGATGAATGTTCCCAAGGGAGAGATAATGTAACACCCCGTATCCGAAAACATAACTTAATGCAGATTTCCAAAAGTTGCAGGTGCAACCCACAGTTGCCACCTACGGACCGTAGGATGACCCACGGCCCATGTTGATGGTCTGTAGTTCGCATCTGCAACCATCCCCAGAAATATAATCAAAACCAATCTAAGGCATGATCCCAGACTGACTTGACGGATTAGGGATCCAAGTCAATAGGTTGAGGCCCTCAGAACCTGGTCTGTAAAGTCAATCGACGGACTGACATGACGGATCATGAATCCATTAACGGATCATCGATCAGTCTATAGGTTGAGACCCTCATAACATGGTCTCTAAAGTCATCGATAAACTGATAGGACAGATCGTGGATCCATCGACGGATCGTCGACCAGTCCGTAGGTCGCTTCAGCAGATTTTGAGCCAAGCGTCTTTCGGTCTTTTCCTTATCGTTGGACCCCTAAACTACGTCGTCTAGACCCTAAGTTATGAGTTTTTAGTCAGTTTAAGCCTAAAACATAACTAGAACTTACCTAAGTCAAATCATTAATCAAAACATAGAAAAATTAGAGCATAAGAGGAGAAGAGAAGTCAAGAACCCTAGTTCAAGAACGCAACAAAGTTTCATCAGTTCCAGCCCAGAAATCTAAAGATTTCTCCGTAGAATTCGTCACCAGGTATGTGGAATTTCACTAGTGGATTCCTTTCACCTATTGGATCCCTAGATTTCAGTCAGATTCTTGATTCCCTTATCGTGACTAGACCTAGGGTTTCTAGAACTTTAGCAGATTATAATAAATTAGTTAATTACAAGTTCCAAATCAGATTATCATGTTATTATGTCATTTTCTGCATGAATATCAGAACCCTAGCTATGTATTTCTTTAGTTTTGAATTACACATGCTAGGTCAGATATTTCAGTTATTTCAGATATACATGCCTCAGTTTTGAATGTGTATTTATCAGTATATTATTGTTCATTCTCAGTTTGCATGTCAGTTTGAGCTATCCAGTATAATACAGAAATTCAGTCATAATGCGTTAATCATTTAATCTATTGGGAGTAGCATAATACCGAGTTGGACTAGGGTTCAGCGTACCTATATAGTCCTAGAATTACTAGCTACGTAAGTTGTAAGTCCCCTTTGTGGGCATCATTTCAGTGATCACGCCAGCATGCCTCTATACCTTTGACCGGGTATATTGGGTCCTCTCGATGGGGCGTATACATCGGACTCCATATTTAGCTCATGTGAATTTATTATCGGTAATTAGTAGCTCCCACAATTCAATCAAACTCCATTGCATTGGCCACATTTCAGTACAGTCACTATTGAGTCTCAGCATGCTATAAATTTGGTCATTGCATTCAGTTAGCTCAGCATTCAGTATCTATATCATGTTCAGATTATATCATTGCTTATTTGATTTGTTCAGTTATATGTTATTTCAGTTTTATTCTATCATGCATGCTCAGTACCTTTCAAGTACTGACACATACTCTGTGCTATATCTTCTCGTGAGGTAGTTTCAAGTTCTCAGCATCCAGATCACGCTTAGATCACTTCCCGATCATCAGTTCAGCAGCATCAGTGGTGAGTCCTCATTCTTCGAGGACCAGTGACATGCTTTTCTTTTTAGTACTTTTACTCCTTTAGTTTCAGTTTTGCTAGATCTAGTTAGGGCATGTCCCAACATTTCTAGTTAGTTTAGAGGCTTATTTCAGACATAGTTAGATTCAACTTAGAATTAAGTTAATATCTTGTTTGTATTAAACTCATCAGTTTTCATATATCTTAGTTATAGTATATGGGTATTCCCCATTTTTTTCATTTTATATATGAGTATAGCTTCCGCATCAGTTAATTATTCAACTTATCTTTAGTATGCTCATGATCATGCCAGCAGGGTTAGCTGGGGATCAGTTGTTGTCCTAGGTCCCATGTTTGCGTCTCAGTGGTAGTCTCGGGGAGTGACATTATGAGGCATTATATGAGCGTAGATGCAGATCTCCAGTTAGTTGGTTTGAAGCGGATGAAGCAGCCTTAATTAGGCTAGATTCGGTTTATGATGCTATGGAAAAAGTTCAACTCATCAGGGATAGACTTAAGACAGACCAGAGTCGCCAGAAGTCCTATACAGATAAAAGGGGAAGGGACGTGGAGTTCCAAGTTGATGATTGGGTTTTCCTGAAGGTGTCACCTATGAAAGGGGTGATGAGATTTGGCAAGAAATGGAAGCTCAGCCCCAGATATGTAGTACATTACAAGATCTTGAAAAGAGTTGGTAAAGTGGCTTATGAGTTAGAGTTGCCAGCAGAATTAGTAGCAGTTCATCCGTTCTTTCACATTTCATTGTTGAAGAAGTGTGTGGGTGATCCAGCATCTATTATACCTTTAGAAAGTGTGGTTGTGAAGGATAGTCTCAATTATGAAGAGGTACTAGTTGAGATTCTTTATCCTCGGGTTCAAAGATTGAGAAACAGGGAAGTCTCTTCAGTTAAGGTTTTGTGGAGGAGTCAGTCCGTAGAGGGAGCTACTTGGGAAGCAGAAGCAGCCATGAAGGCCGTGTATCCTTATCTCTTTCATTTTGATTCCATTCCAGCTTGAGGTAATAGTTTCTCTTCAGTTTTTCAGTCATTCATGTGCAGATTCAATCTTAGTATCATGTTCCTTCAGTTTGTACTTGCATTTTCAGCGTATTTGTATGTCCTTGGAACTTAGTTCAGTCAGAATTCAGTTTCTAGAAATTAGTGGCTGGGCATGCAGCTCTTTCCCTCCACCTCTAGCTAGTTTAGACTTCATTCGAGGACGAATTTTCCCTAGGGGGACATAATGTAACACCCCGTATCCTAGACAGACCAAAAATGTAGAATCTCAGAAGTTGCAGGTGCCACCAATGATGCCACCTATGGACCGTAGGGTTACTCACGGACCGTAGGCGGGGTCCGTGGATGGCCACATGCAACTCCCTCCCCAGAACCCCAGAAAATCCAACTAGGTCTGGACCTACAAACTGTAGGTCAGACCACAGTCCGTGGTCGAGAGCCGTAGGTCAGACCCCCATTTTTTCAAGTTCCAGTCCCCTATCAACGGTTGACCAGCACGGACCGTGGGTCAGTCCATAGACTATCGGTCATTTCCATCGGTGGTCGTGACAGCAGTTAAGTCAGGTGTCGTTGGGTGTTTTCCCTATGCGTTGGACCTATAAACTACGTAGTTTTGGTCAGTTTTAGCCTAGTAACTCAATTAGAATCTACCCTAAGTAAATCATTCATCAAAAATTTAGAAAACTTAGAATGCAGAAGGAGAAAGAGTCGACCAAACGCCTCTCCAAGAACGCAGCAAGGTTTCGTCCATTCCAGCCTCAAAATTAATAGATTTCTCCATGGAGTTCGTCACCATGTATGTGGGATTTCACTAGTGGGTTCCTTTCACCCATTAGGTCCCTAGAATTCAGTCAAATTCTTGATTCCCTTAATATTATCTAAACCTAGTGTTTCTAGAATTTTAGCAGATCATTATGAATTAGTTACTTTAATGTTCCTAATCAGATTATCATGATTTTAGTATTGTCTTACATAGATTATTTCATAAATTTAGAACCCTGGCCAAGTAGTTCTTTTAGTTCATGAATTACACATGCTAGTTCAGATATTTCAGATATACATGCCTCAGATTTGAATGTTTCATTATCAGCACATTAATGTTGCATTTTCAATTAGCATGTCAGTATTTTGAGCTATCCAATATTACCGAAACTCAGTCATAATTTGTTAATTACATAATCAGTTGGGAGTTAGCTTAATACGGAGTGGACTAGGTTCAGTCACCCTTAAGTCCCAGAACTATGTTCCCAATAGGTTGTAAGTCCCCTCTGTGGGCATCATTTTAGTGATCACGCCAGTCATGCCTCTATACCTTTGGCAGGTTATATTGGTTCCTCTCAATGGGGCGTATACATCGAACTCCACATTTATCTCATGTGGTTTTAGGTCGGTTATTAGTAGCTCCCTTTCAGTTAGATTCTGTTGCATTGACCATGTTATCAGTTACAGTCAGATTTCAGTTTTAGCATGTTATAAACTTGGTAATTGTATTCAGTTAGTTCATGTTCTGTTAAACCGTCGGGACTGAATGGAATCCGTTTGGAAGGATCTTATATTAAAAAGGCGATCAAAATGGTTCCAAACCTCCATAGAAACCTCACTTTTGATTAAGAGGCGATCAATACTTTATTTATCATGCTACGAACAGCAAAAGCATTTGCTTGCTTATCTTATACCTTTCGTCTGAATTTTTTCCCTTAACTGATTCTTAACAGTATCATGTTTATCTTAGCATTGCTCAGATATATGTTTTAGTTCAGTTATTTTTATTATTCATCTTTACTCTATCATGCATGCTCAGTACCTTTCAAATACTGATGCATACTCTGCACTACATCTTCTTGTGATGTAGGTTCAGGCTCTCAACTTCTAGATCAAGCATAGATCAACTCCCGATCTTCAGTTCAGTAGCATTAGTGGTGCTTCTAGCTTTAGTTTCATGTTTTGCTAGATTTAGTTAAGGCATGTCCCAACACTTCTAGTCAATTAGAGGCTATTTTTTGACATAGTTAGATTTAGATTTAGTCTTTGAGTTTGATCATTCAGTTTTTATTAAACTCATAGTTCATATATATTCAGATCAATTTGGGTATTCCCCTCTATTAAGGTTTATCATTATCTAGCTTCCGCATCAGCCTTAATTGTTATAGAATATTTTGTTTGCTTATAATATGCCAACTCAGGGTTAGCTTAGGGTCACTCATGATCCTAGGTCCCGTGTCCACGTCTTGGGGTAGCTTTAGGTAGTGACATCATCGGCGAGCTTATTCTCCTTTGACAATTCGCCGAACACATTTGACAATGTTAGTTGCAAACCGTCGAACACGCCTGACAGAAAAAGGCCAAGGGTCTTTTCACTTTTTGAAAGGCATCATTTGATCTTTTTGAAACTTTTCACTTCCTAAACTCTAGACTCGTAACCTAAATACTATTTTGTGCCTTTTTTTCTTTGATTTATTTGAGTGGAGTGTGTTATTACTCATGATTCTTGACACAAACCCTTCCTTCCTCTTTGGTCACTGATCTTTACTCATTTGAGATTTGTTTTCGAGTTCAACTTTTGCTATTTTTGCTTACTGTTGATACATATTGATTGGGTTAGCTATTGATTTTGATAATGTGCTATGTGAATCACGTGGGTTGCTTAAATGTAGTCGATTGAAGATTGCCCATGAACTAAAATAGTTAATTTTGTGCCTATAATTGCTTGTATTGATTGTGAAGGTTAAAAGTTGAAATTTTATTGTTAAACTGAGTGGGTTTTATTTGAATATTGATTGGGTGAAGTATGAGTAGCATATTTTTTTCCATTTGTCTTGTATTTTCCCAACGATAGATAGGGTGACATTATTTTTAAGGACAAATCATCAATCTGACAGTACTTTGTTATAATTTGGGGGAAATTTGAGTACTCAGAGGTAATGAGGCATGTGGGTAACATGTTTAATTGTTTGGGTGTTGGGTAGTGTTGCATTTTGATGTTTAATTTTCAAAAAATTGCATTGGGCTTAAATTACTTGTTCGGCAAGGTTGTCTTAGCTCACCAAGGTGATTAGGTGAATCACCCAGTAAGTCCCAATTACCTTTTAGACCTGACCTTGAACCATTTTGCACTATCATCTTTGGTGGGCTTGTCTTAGCTCACCGAAACAACTCAGTTGATCACCGATTTGATGTTTGCATAGCCCTTTCGTAACACCTCAAAAATTGGAACGTCAAGTTGAAAGGAGAAGTCTAGATTTTTGGCACTGAGGTAGTGAAGTACGTGTCTGATTTATGGACCATAGGAAGTCCTACGGGCTGATAGAAGGCAATCGTAGTAGTTGAGTTAAATTTTTAGACTTTAATGTTTCTGATGTGTGACCTATAACTTGACAGGATGAGCCATAGGAATTAAGAAGAACCGTAGATGGCCTTCGTAGAAAGGATTTAGAGATTTGATTTCGAACCTCAAGTCTAGAGAAGTGTTTCATGGGTCATAGTTGGTATTTTGGCTCGTAGAGTTGTCTCGTAGAACTAATCTTTGATTTAGTGAAATTTTGGACTTTAACTTGGGTTTTTCGGAAGAGGTCTATGGACCGTAGAAGGAAGGACAGACTGTAGAAAGGTCTTGTAGGAAGTTGAATGAATTTTGTCTCTAAAGTTGGTTCTACAGTTGACCAGTGCAAGCCTTAGAAATTTCTACAAACCGTAGGTCCAAACTGTAGAAGCCATCCAGTAGTTATTCTTAAGGGTATTTTCATCATTTCTAATGTATTTAATGCCTATACTATGTCATTTTGACCCTAATTGTAATTCATATAACTAACCTTATATTCCTAAATCTAGTCTAACCATTTCATTCTTTCAACATCCAAAATTCCATCCAAGTTCATCCCCTTCCAAATCATCTTAAGCTTCAAGGGAGAAATCTAGGGATCAAGGTTCAAATCTCCTTTTTCCTTCAGTACTTTTGGACTTTGATCATCAACGTATGTGGAAATTCATCAATGGGTTCCATTCACCCATTGAGTCCCAAAAGACCTCAAATCTCCAAATTCAATTTCATCAAAATTGATTAGGGTTTCATCCAATTCTCTATGGGTATTTATTGACATGATTCAATTGTTTTATTTGTCTTATTATGAATAATTTGATTCAATTACATGTTGTCCAATTGATATCATATGGGCCCATGCATTATTGATGATTTTGACTATGAATTTGTGACGACATGAGTTTATGAAGAAAGCTATGAACTTATGAATGATGATTTATGAAAATATGTTCTATGATCAAAAAGTTGCTTTAAGATAAATATCAATGAAATTGTGAAAGGTGTTCTCACATATTAAGGAATCATAGTTGGTGAAAGGTTTTCTCATAGCTGTATGATTCATGATATAAGGAGCTACTCTATAATGATTTAAGCATGGATTAGTAATTTAATAGTGTTTTTGTGTCACGACCCAGGGGTACACCCTAGATGTAACATGGTGTACTAGACCCCGAAAGGCCTAACACAAACCACTTAGCATATCATAACATAAAGTAAATAGATATGATGCGGAAATTTTAAAATTTTTTCCATACAAACAAAGTCTTTATAAAAGAAAGCGGAAGTCTATAATACTTTGTCTCAAACCATCTAAATTCACTTGAATAAAACTTTGGGATGCAGCCCATACAATAGTCTCAAACATAAAAGAAAAGACATAAAGGAAAGGTGATCACATCCTCGATGCTATGAGGACTCACCAAGTCTTCAACTCCTTGCTCTACTAGAAACCTAGCCACGAGAATCAAACTCAATATCGTCGTACCCTAGATCTGATAAGAATGTACGCAAGAGTATGCGTTAGTACAATAATGTACTAAATATGATAGCTAGCATAACATCATAAGAGCATAACATAAGTGTTAGCCAACATAAGACATAAGCTATAAGCATAAGAGATAACAACAAAGTCATAAGCATAATCTCCAACATAGACATAATGTAAGCATTAGTCATCATAAAGCATAATCCACTTAAACATTCATATCATAAGAGAACCACTTCATAAGTAACCTCCAAGTATACTTGTGCAATGCATGGATAAGACCCCATAATCCTATCCATCCTAAGTATCCCATTTGTCCATCATAGTCATACTTACCATCTTATGGTCTCATCCTTATCTTAATTCTCATAGACAAGAGAATCTTCACCTTTAGTCCACATATCAAGGATGGCAACTATATCAACAATCCAAACTAAGCATACATCATATAAGAGAAACACTTTCTAGGTAACCTCAAGTCATACTTGTGCAATACATGGACAAGACCCCATAATCTCACCCATACTAAGTATCACTTTAAGTCATCATGCAAATTGATCATCTCTTTGATCTCATAATTAGCTCATCATAAAGGACAAGGGGAATCACCTAAAGTCATACATATCATAGAAGGCCTGTCAAGCTACAATCCATACAATTCATTGTTCATGACATAATACATATTAAGGAACCATAGGTATTCGCCTCTATGTACATTTTAAGTAATCATAGGTATTCGCCTCCATGTTCATTTTAATAAGATATTGGTATTCGCCTCCATATACATTTTAGGGTGTAGTGTAGGTATTCACCTCCACATCACTTAATAAGGATCATAGGTAATCACCTCCATGTCCATCATAATATGATATAGGTATTCGCCTCCATGTTCATTTTAATATGCTATAGGTATTCGCCTCCATGTCACTTTAAAGGCTAATGGGTATTCACCTCTTGCCTTAATATAGAAGTTATTTATTAAGGCTAGTCACCACACACTTCTCATATCATGACATGGGTAATCACCTCATGTTTATCTAACTAGGAATAAGGGAATTCACCTCGCATTCCTCTTATATAAACGTCTTTGGGGGAATCACCACAACCTCATCACATTTCATAGTCCTTGGACTTAGATTCATTTTAGGTGAGCAAACCTTTCAACCAAGAATCATTCTATGTGAGAGAACCTTTCATATCATTTCATATCCATGCATAAGTGTGTGTATGATAATATCCTTTCAACAACACAACAACATATCATAAGCATAGACACTTCACTCTCAAAGTGTTCATCAGGCATGTACATAGCTTTCATAAAACATGCATAATATCATATCTTGCCCTTTCAAGGATCAAGGATCATATCAATCAACACGTCTAGAATTACTACATCAGGCATGGATACTATCATAACTCAAGTGATTCTATCACTTCATACAATCTATCATTCATAAGGTAGATTAGGTCGGTAAAGGCCTTCCACCATAATTATATCCATTAATCTTCTATTCTCATATAGACTTTACTCTCAAAGCCTTAACATACATAATTCATCTTATTAGTTTTACCTTCAAAACCCTATAAGTCAACATTCATGACTACAAGCCCTACTCTCAAAGATTTTACTTCTTACAATCATCATATATATCTAGATCACAAGATATTCTAGTCACAAGCTTCATTGTTAAGCAATTCTAGTCATAATTCACCATAAAGGCTAAATATCAATCATTACTAGTCATGATCCATCATATATACTTTAATCTAATTTAATTCATGTTTACATGTTTCTATTCTTGAACAATTACTATACATGTCATCAATTCTAGAAGATCACCTATGAATCCTCAATTTCCCTTCACAAGGCACAAACGCACATTACTTCAATTTCATCAATTAGACTAGGGTTAACCATAGAAAACATGTAATATCATCATAATATCATGATTCATTACATTCAATCAAAAACAATCAATACCCACTCAATTGGATTCATACTCAACTTAACCCACAATATTGGAAGGAACCCTAACTTGAATTGGGGATTTCATCTTCACAATTGGGGAATTCTAGGGGACTCCATAGATGGAAGTATCCATGGATGGATAAGCTAACATACCTTGGATACAAACCTCTCACAAAGCTTGGAAGATTGGAGAAATTTGACCTAGCTTGACCCTTCTTCTTCTTCTTCTTCTTCTAGAGAGAGAATTTCTTGGAGGGAATTGGGTTTCTTTTGGGGATTTATAAATAATGATTTGGATGACTTAATTTAGGGTCTAAATTATTTATATAGTTGGTCTAAACTAGGGTAAAACTACATCACTTAATAACCAATTCATTCTGAAAAGTTCCATAAGCCCACTGCCTCACCCACGAGACCACGCAAACGGGTCGTGGGCGGACCCACGGGGCGTGCTTCTCTTCCATGAGTGGTGATCTGCAACTCTACTTTTGGGGTCCTGACCCATGAGGCGTAGACCCCCTTACGGGGTGTGGGTCTCCTCGTGGGTGCACTGCCTTGGGGCAGATTTTTGGGTGGTTTGCTATGGTCCTCTTCAAGGACCCTTGGTTGGTCCTTGGGGATTCGTACCTTGACGTTCTAACATGAAATCCTTCATTATAAGTACGGGAAGTTAAATCTACGACTCTAACCCTCACGTCAAGCTCTAGTTGACCTACTACACTATAAGGTGTTACATTTTCCATGTATTATGTTATATTTATGACAATTACTATTCATTGGGATTTAACTTAGCACCGAGAGAAATTTGAGGTAGAGGCTCAAATAGGGTTGTCTCTAGTAGCATTCTCCAGTTCCAAACAACATTCCCACATAGGATTTTCTTAAATGACCTAGCTAGTGGATCAACAAATAACATATGAATCATGATATGGAGTTCTGCCTTTTCAAGTACAATCTCCCCTCTCCATGTGGGAGTTACATCGTATTCCATGTTATAGTTCACATGGTCTATTTTTTGTTACAACTAATATCCCATCATATGAGCTAAAATTACTTCAAAGATTTTATAAAGGTTTCATTATGATTTTAAGATGCATTGACGATGTTCATTATTTATGATTCTTCTTTAAAGGTTTTTACTATGTTTTAGCTTTGTCATGCATATCATGTTTTCCTTTATGTTCCATTATGATCATGTTTTACGTTCTTATGCATAACTCTCATATTTAGCACATTCCATGTACTAATTCATACTTGTGCCTAAGTTGTCTCCAAATGTAGGGTCTGACGCTTCTCCCCCTCCCGCTCGTGGCTAGTGATCAAGTGCTTGATCGTTGAAGGCTTGATGAGTCTTCATATTTTGAGGACAGTGTCACCTTTACTTTGTTTTCTTATTTTTTAGGTTTTTGATGTTTTACATGTTGTACGGGTTACGTCTTGACCACTCCTTTTGATGTATTAGATCGGCTTGTCAAGACTATGAGTAAACTTCAGCTATTATGTCAAAAAATTTCATTATATCAAATTCTCTACTTTTTTCTATTATTTTGTGTATATGTATGTCCAGGGGCTTGTATAGCTCCTCTTAGGATCTTATATTCATATCACATCTAAGGTGTACTTTGGGTCGTGACAACTTGGCATTCTAAGCACAAGATTTTAGAAAAGGTCCTAAGATGTCTAACAAGCCGCATTGAGTAGAGTATTTTTCATGAGTGTGAAGAGCGCCACAATTATGAATAGGAGGCTACAAAAAATTTATGAAACTTCACTTCTTTCATTACTCGAAAGTCGTTCTATAAAGTTTATCTCTATAAAGATCCTTCTCCTAAATCTTGTCAGGTGCTTTTTTGGGATATGGCCTCTCGAAGAGCTCATGTTAGAAGAAATGTGGGTTAAAATGTAGATCCCGAGGTTCCTCAAGTTCATGTTGATCCTTTGGCTGAACAAGTGACTCATTTCAAATTTTGAGCCACTTTCGAAGTGTTGGATCAAGCTATGACAACCCAAGCTAATAGATAGGCCATTGATATCTTGAACCCATATGTGGGTATGACGGTGGAAAGGATAAGGGACTTCACTAGGATGAATCCATCGAAGATCCATGGTTCCAAGGTTGATTAGGATCCTCAAGAGTTCATTGATGAGAAATATAAGATAGTGGGAATTATGGGATTATCTACGGTGGAGAAGGCGAAATTAGTCTCTTATCAACTCAAGGGTGTTGCTCAAGTTTTGTTCAGTCAATGGAAGGAAGAGAGATCATTTTCTTGATCATTTCTTTCCTCGTCAAATGAGAAAGGGAATATGAGTGTGAAGGAGTATGCTTTGAAGTTTACTCAATTTTCTAAGTATGCTACAAATATGGTTGTCGACTTTAGAGCAAGGATGAGTATGTTTATGTCGGGTGTTTAAATAATGTCGTACCGCCATGTTTATTAAGGAGATGGATATCTCCCGGTTAATGATACATTCCCAACAAATTGAAGAGGAAAAACTCAAGACAAGGGAAAGGACTAGTGATGATGTCTTTACTCATTCTAGGTCCGGTGAACATGGATATCCTCAATTTTGGAAAACAATTCCGGTCAAGGTTCTTCCAACGCTCCAACCTCTAAGTTCAACAAATATAAGGTGTCTAACCCTAAGCCTTAATGAGGAAATAGTGGTGGATCTTCTATATTGACTTGCATGAGGTATGTCAAGAAGCATGATGACAAATTTGTAGCCGGTATGGATGGTTGCTTTGGTTTGGAAAGAGTGGTCACAAAGTGAAGAATTGTCCATTGCAAGCAAACAAGGGTAAGGATGGTAGGCAAGCTTAGCTGGTGGTTTTGGATTAGGTGATCCTCATAAGAATAGATTATATGCTTTTCAGTCTCGATAGTTGCATGAGGATTCTCCAGATGTTGTGACCGGTATGTTGAAAGTCTTTCATTTAGATGTGTATAATCATCTTGATCAGGGTGCTACATTGTCATTTGTTACTCCTTTGTGTCCATGAGATTTGATGTGGATCTAGAAATCCTTTCTAATCCCTACTCTCGTTGGTTATTCTGTTACTGCTAAAAAGGTTTATAGAAATTGTCCTATTTCTGTTTCTCATAGAGTCACTCATGTTGACCTTGTAGAGCTTGCTATGTTAGATTTTGTTGTTACTTTTGGGGTCAGGCATCCCAGCTTATTCAAATTTCCTTTCTATGTTGTGATCTTATAAATTGAGAATATTGAAGTTGTTCTTCGGTGCAGATGTACAGCAGCAGTAATCCAACTAAGATTGCAAATCCTGTAAATGATGTGAGGGTTCATCTTAACATCAAAGAGAAGAAGTGGAGGAAGATTAACCCTCCATCTGACTACTCTTTGTGAAATGATTACATTTAATCAGCTTCATGATGATTTGAATCTTGACCCCAACGGCTATCTTCATGCATACAATATAAATGATATCCAACTTATATGCTGTCAAACTGATGCAAATAATCTGTGGCTGGTTTCGGATGTGGTTCAGAGAAGATTCATTCTGTCTCTGAAAGATATGAAAGTTAAATTTTATTGGGTTCTTAAAAGGGACAGGCCTACGGAAAAGGAGATTGTGAAATACGAAAGAACTCTTGATCCTGTGGATTGTGCAAAGCCTTGGGAAGTTAAGAAAGTTTTGAATGGTTCCACAATAGCTTCTGTGCATATAATATAATTTCCTATATATATTCGTGTGACTGGTTCTGGGGAAGTTAGGACTACTGAAGAGGAGGTAAGATGGTCTTACTAAACTGAATATTTATATGTTATTTGTATTTTCATGTCACCAGAAGGTAGATAAAGTTTAACAATTTTTTTAACATGTTAACATGTTAATTTTTGCATTTCATATTCTTGGTTGTATCCAGCTAAAGATATTTGTCCCAATAACTGATTTTTATAGGCAAATGGTGTTAGCACGGATATCATTTTAAATCAGGGAGTCTCTGAGTGGTGGTCCTTCCATGATATCGACTCACTGGATGTAAAAGGCTTCGGAGGGTTGAGATGGCCTATGGCCATAATTGTATCAGAGAAAACACCACGTAAGTAATGGATCATTTTTTACGTAAAATGAGAAATTAAGTGTATTATGTTGATCAATAACATTTTTTATGCATTCTAGAGGGCTTGCTAGGTGATACTCTCAGCAAATTCAGTATATGGAGTCTCTACATCACATTTGTTTTAGCAGTTTGTCGCTTCATCAGACTGCAGTGCTCCGACCTACGAATGATAATCCCATATGAAAATCTTCCTTCATGTGACAGGTAATACTAAGTCATGGTCTGATTATTAATAGCATTGTAATTAAAATCGTACACTTCAACTTAAAGCAAAAATGGGTGATTTCGGTTCCACGCAAATTTATTGCCATCTGTGAGGACATATATGTTGCTAGAGAAGAGGGTGAGCTCGTAGTGGAGGAAGTCCTATACTGGACGGTAGTGAACATATACAGGTCTCCGCACATGTTGCTCGAGTATACTGGGTGTGTTTGGTATGAAGGAAAATGTTTTCCATAGAAAATGTTTTCCTAGAAAATGTTTTCCATAGAAAATATTTTCCTAGAAAATGTTTTCCATGGAAAATGTTTTCCTAGAAAATGTTTTCCTGGAAAACAAGTTGATTTTTGACTTATTTTCTCATGTTTGGTTGGTGAGTAGAAAATATTTTCCGGAAAAAGATTTTTAGTGTTTGATTTATGAATGATTTTTTTTTGACAAATATCTTTTATTTTTACTAGGGTAGAAAATATTTTTTGAAATTGAAATTTTTTTAAAAAAATAAACTTAAATTTTTTTGGGGCTAGGGTGGGGGGTGGTAGGGGGTGGGTTGAGGGTAGGGGTGAAAAATTGATATTTTGAAGTTGAAATTATTTTTTTAAAAGAAGCTTAAATTTTTTTTGGGGGATGGAGGCTGGTAGGGGGGGGGGGTCGAGGGTTGGGGTGAAAAAATAAAATTTTGAAGTTGAAAATATTTTTTAAAAACAAACTT